>RJWM01008637.1:0-71849 GCA_004363535.1 Dasyprocta punctata
TGCAATATTCAGAAGTGATTTGATTACTTTCTAAATATGAAAAAGATGAGTTTTACAGTATTTCTTTTAGAAGATTTATTATTTTGGTCCTAAGACAGAGAGAATAATTATGACCTTGCAATATTGTATCATAACACAGGGTCTCTGGTACATATACCGCAATCATAATGAATTAATCATTTTGCTAATGTCATACATTATATTACATCACCAAGAGACATAAACAGTATATAGTACTGACAAAGTCTTCTGTTTTGGAAGTTAAATTCAGCAGGTGGCTTTTAAAGGGAGGCCTGAATAAATCATCTTTCTGTCTCAACTCATGAACATCAAGTATGTGAACCCATGTGATTTCTGTTGTGCTTCAAGATACCATATTTTCACAAATAAATCTCTCTTGGACCTTGAACTAATTTTTATGAGAATTTTAATATACATAAGATAACAACAAGGTTCTGACATTTTAATTACAGAAGTAACATATGTCTACTAATATAGATTAATAAAAAGGGTTGCAAATTATTCAGTGAAATAACTCACCTCTATTTTTGGAACCAACCATATTCTTTAGAATTATTCACTATTAATGCTTTGCTATTTATATATCCACTTTTCTATACACATTCATGCACACACATACTGATAGATTTCTTTTTAAAGATAGCTTTATATTGTTAAGTTGTGTTTTCTGATTTGTTTTCCTTCTCTCATAATATGTTGTAGGTATCTTTCCATTTCATTTATTATTCCTTACTTATTGCCTTTATTCCACTTCGCATTTTACATGAATTTATTTTGTTCAACAATTCTAGTAGGCATTTTGCTATTCTTATAGGTCCTATAACAAAAATCCATGTACATATTTTTAAATATTCTGACCAATGTTGATAGAGAGTTCCCAAAGTGCAACACCTTGGTGAAAGGTTCTACATATTTTCATCATGAATAAGAAGTATCAGATTGTTTTCCAAGTAAGGGTTCTGTTCTGATTTAAATTCACATTAAAAACGTGAGTGCTAATTTCTTCACATCTTTGACAACAGTAGCTATTAAGATGCTTTATATGTATAATAGAGCTAGGCTATAGAACATTTGACCAGCTGTTGCTAGAAGGTGGCTCATAGGATTCTGAAATTGACTTGTTTCTTTTTATGTGTACAGACTTGTTATCCAGTGCATTTCATAAAGAAAATAATTCTTGAACATTATTATGTTTTTGAAAATGAATTGCTAAAGGCATATCCAGGCATAAATTTGAAGTTTCTCAAACACGGAAGAAATTTATATACACTGAGTAAAGCAATAGAATTAAAAGTGGGAAAATTTATCTTAGGACAGTAGAACTTCTGGAATTAGGAAAACATTTCAGCACAATACAAAAGTACCAGCTGAAAGTGTAGAAGTGGTAAGTGCAGTTTGTAAAAAGAAAAGACACAGATAAAATTTTGAGACCGAAAGTTTTATTAGTATGGGTTTCAATCCACTCTGTACAGTGTTTCCCTATACAAAATCATCTTAATACTTGTATAATTTTGGAATACATAAAATAGGATTAATTCATCTTTTCTCTTTTCCATAGATGCTAGATCCTAGAATTGAAGACATTTTTAAATTAACTTACCTCTGTTAGTGAACATTTTTAATGCAAAAAAATGAACACGAAATACAAATTCTATTTCTTTTGAATTTATGACAAACTTTTCTATACAATCAGAAAATCTAAAACTATTCGTTTGTTTTCTGAAGAATTCTCATTGCATAATTATCAGTGAAATATGTAATAGAAAGTAATTGTCCCCAGTAAAAAGCACACACAGAACTGACCCCTCGCCTCCTGAGAGCCAAGTCTGTCTTCACTAGAATCCATTCTAAATCCTCTGTAGAAAATTTTCCAGGAAAATAGCAGTAGAAGATCACGTACCATGTAGGTGAAAAGTGGGCCTTGGGTTATGCTGGCCATTCCGAAGGAAGTTCTTCAATGCCTCTGATGTGTACACACTCCTTATGGTATAGACATATGTAAAATGTGAAGAAAAATAACTATAGTTCAAAGATTTCGTGCTGGATAAAGTTACTAAAACCTCCTCAACATAGCATCTGGCACATAACCAGTTCTGTTGTTTTTATGTTTTAAGCACTTTGGGCTGCCATAACAAAATTTTTTGTAAGCGTGGTGTTTTATAAACAGTAGGTATTTATTTTTCATAGACTTGTGGTCTTAAAAGGCCAACATCAAGGTGTTTGGTGAAGGCTGGCTTCATAGTTTATAGATGGCCATATTCTCACTGTCTCTTCACATGTTAAAAGGTGAGCACTTTCTCAGCCTCTGTCTCTGTCTCTCTCTCTGTCTCTCTCTTTTATTAGTAAATAAATACATTTTCCATGCCTTCACACCCCTCAGATTCCCCCTTAACTAAATCTCCTTCCCTATCTCCTATGAGTAGTTTTCGTTGGTTTGTTTCCTGGCTTTTCTCCTTTATTTTACTCTTGTATTTGCATCTTACATTGTTTTTGTAAGAGTTTACTTTCTGTGTCTGACTTATTTCATTTAACATTATGGTCTCTTTATTGGGGCACTGACCCTGTTCACCAGGACTCTGCTCTCATAATCTAATCTCCTCTCATGGCCCAGCCTTCTAGTGCCATGTGCTCTGGTTTCCATCATGGAAATTTAGAGGGGGAAAAAGACATTTACTTTGCTGCCTTCCATGAATTTTAAAAGCAGTGTTTTTCTCCAATTCTGATCTTTCCTTCGTTTCAACTTTATAGTTCCACTTTACCATGTCAAACTCAACGCAGAAATTCTCGACTTTATGAGAAATCAAATTGCTTCTGTTTGCCCTGTTTCTGTTACTAACCAAACTTCTGTTTTTGTCATCTATCTAAAAGCACCTTAATTTTGCCTTTCTTATCCTTTTCCTCCCACACTGAGTTAATGTCTAAAAGCTTTTGGGACTTGCATGCTTTAGACATTGATCTCTTTGTCTCACAATTATTTATGATTTTACCTTATTTTTCTAGCTATTAGATTTATGTCAAATCTCAGTCACTTATCAAACTATTAGGTCTATGAACATCTATTAAGCATATACTGTTCATCAGTCTGGACCTACTGCTTTGCTAATGTAGTCCTATCACTTTGTACGAAAGTGAGAATTTGCTGCAATTTCAAGGCACAAAAATATACCTGTGGCCTCTTGAGACCAGGCCAAATAGCTGCTGCTTCCAGATCCACATAGGGAGAGAGGGCTGTTTCATATCACTTTGCTTTTTCTTACATGAATGCATGCTCCCAGAAGCAGTGACATTGCACAAGAATTTTCCTCATCACTATTTACAAATAATAATAATAATAATACAATTTTCAGAAAAATAGAAAAAAAGCATCAGTGGAATAACCTCTTTGATTACACAAAAAGGACACCTGGGCAAGAAAAGAGACAATATTATAGACAATATTCTCAGCAAGTGGCTATGTGGCTCTGTTACTTTCCAAATTGTGGGGAGTTTCATATCATGATAGAGTGTGCGAGTGTGCTTTGATTTCAAGAGATAGGTATCATTACACTTTCCTTGTTTTAGTCTTGTTTGATGAAATAAATGCTTGTAATTTAGTGTTTGAGACTATATTTCACAGAATTTAGGGTAACCGTTCTGTCAGTTATTTTAAACAATTTTTATTGTTAGCATAATTCCAAGGATATTCTCTCTCTCTCTCTCTCTCTCTCTCTCTCTCTCTCTCTCTCTCTTTTTCTGTCTCTCCCTTTCTCTCCCCTCTCTTCTACATAAGGGCTCAATGAAGAAAAATATGATTTATATAGAAATTTTTGCATTAGTAACACAATCTATTCTTCACTTCATTGATTAACCATATCTTTTTTGTAGTCACTGCCTGCTGATTTAGCATCTGCCCAATGACAGACGGGTTTGAAATCTATTCACGAATGTTGGTACAGAAACAAATTTCATGAGTACAGGTGGATTCATAGGCCCCTCTCCACACATTTTAAATATTACTTCACAGGACTGCACCCTGAAATTTTTAACCAGTTGTATTTTTGAACTCTAGTTTTAAAAAAATCTTGCCACAGATTCATGAAGATTGCCTTTCAAACAGAGCATTCTACTTTGCTGTTTGATGTGGTATTTACAGTCTTAGAAGTGCTTTTATATTATTACTAAGAAAGAATATTTCAAGCACTGAGAAAAACCTTTTGAATTTTAAAAGCATGGTAATTGATGAGTTATTAAAATAGTTGATAGTATTCCAGATGTTCTTTATATTTTACTTATAAATAGTAATTATGTAGTGTTAAATTTCTGCATAAGTACAGTCACTAAACATATATAAAAATTTTAGCATAAATGCAGTTTATTAGGACTTCAGGTAAGCTACCAACTAATGGACTGAATATTTTCAGGAAAGAGTAGCAAATGATAAATTATAATACTTAAGATTAACTAGGGAACCAAGCAATAAAAGACTTAGGGCACATGACAAGTGAATATGTGAGTTTAACATAAATATTCAAGACTGTTGCTAATATCCTTTTTCCCTAGAGTGAAAAAGAAGGTCTCAGGTGCAGAAAGTGAACCTAATCTTACTGTTTAAGTGATTTCAGCAAAAGAGATCAAATGCATTTTATTGAGAGAAGTCTCAGGTAATTACTCAGTCAAGAATATGAAAATGAAGGAGTATATGCTAATAGAGTAGCCATTCAGTAATCCACCAAGAAAGTAACTGGCAAAAATTATTTTGTATGAATTATTAAACACTTGATTTCAAAGCCAGCCTTAGTAAAACACTGGAATAAAGAGATTGCATTGTGGGAAAGTTAGCAATGTAATTGATAATTTTAAAAAGGAATTTTCAAAACTTCTCACTGAACTGAAATTCTTTTTTTAAAGTAATGACTAATATAATTTAAAGAGTTTATTGAAGACTAAAAACAAAAATGTTTCTGAAATTGATTATTAGTTATTCAAACTAGTAAACATTATTTTTTATAGATAAATCAAAGGAAATTTTATTATTTTTTTAATTTTGAAGAGAATAAAACCAAACAAAATAAAACAGAATAGAGTCAATCAAAACAAAACAATGAACATGGTACATGACTTCAAAAAAAGATAAAAGGAAAACAATAATAGCTGCCATAAAGCCTCTTATTATTTTCAAAATAATTGCCCTTACCATTAGGCATAATACAATCAAACAAAATAGTACAGAATAAAACCAACAAAACAAAACAATGAAAACAATACCGAAATTCAAACCAATAGTAAAACAACAGTGGTTACCATAATGCCTCTTGTTACCTTTTAAGTAATTGCCTATATCATCAGACATAATACAATCCAACAAATCAAAATAGAATAAAAACACTCAAAACAAAACACTGAAAGCAATACAGGGCTTCAAAACAAGAAAATAGGAAATCAATAATGGCTACCATAATATATTTTGTTATCTTTGAAATAGCTGTCCATACCATCAAATATAATAAAATTAGACACAGCGAAACAGAATAAAGCTAAACTAAACAGAACGATGAAAACAATAAAGGATTCAAATCCTGAGAATAGATTAACAATGGCCACTGCCTTCCCTTTTTAGATACTTCCTACCTTTTCACTTTCACAATGTGTATTGTATATTTTGGATCCCACTAACTTCTTTAGTTTTTTGTATGAGGGAGGCAACATGATGTTCACCCACGTGACTCTGTATCATTTCGTTCATGAGCCTGATTTCAAGTTGTATCCATTTACCAACAAGAGATTTGAGGTTATCTTTCTTTATAGCTGAGTAGCTTTCCATTGTATAAAAATGCCATGCCTTTCTTGTCCACTCTGCAGCTAGTGGGCAAGCTACCCCCACTTCTTTCTGGTTCCCTGTCACATAGAGCATTGTTCTCTCTCCTTTGACTTTCAGTCTGTGTACTCCCTTTCAACTTAAATGTGTTTCTTATATAAAGTCTATTGATGGATCCTGTCTCCTTATCCATTCTGCCTGTGTTTCTTTTTATTGGTGAATTGAGGCCATCTACATTAATGGTTATGGCCAACATGCACTGCCCCTTCTCTGCCATGCTATTTTCCTGCTGTTGGCTACCTATTTTTCCTTTCCATTCAGTTGTCCACCCTGCTCAGTGATACCACTTTGCTGCTGTTCCTGGAGCTGTGGTCTTTTTTATGTCTCTCTAGAATGTTCTTCAGTATTCTTTGTAGAGTTGGTTCAGTGCTTATGAACTCCTTCCGTTGTTCTTTGTCATGAAAATATCTTGTCTCTCTGTTAATTTTGAAAGATAGTTTTGCAGGGTACATCAATCTGAGCTGGCAGTTGTTTTCCTTCAGGACTTGAAATACTTCACTCCAAGCTCTTCTTGACTTGATGGTTTGTGTTGAGAAGTCTTTCGTGATTCTGATGGGTTTTCCTTTATAGGTGATCTGTTTCTTTTCCCTAACAGCTTTTAATATTCTGTTCTTGTGTAGAATTTCTGGGATCTTGATTATTATATGTCTGGGTGTAGATTTATTTTGGTTATGGTTAGCTGGAGTTCTATATGCTTCACTTATGTGAAAGTCACTTCCTTTTCCCATGCTTGGGAAGTTTTCTAAGGTTATTTCTGTAGACAGGCTTTTAATTTCATTTGTAATGACCCCTGCTTTTTCACTCACACCTTTTATTCTTAAGTTACGTTTCTTTGGATTGTCTTGCAGCTGTTGAATTGTTATTTCCAGATTCCTCATTATTTTAAAGAGATCTTTCCTTTCACAATCACAAACTGCAAACCTATCTTCAAGGTTTGAAAGTCTACCTTTAGTTTCTTGCAAGTGGTTTTGCCAACTTTCAATGGAGTTTTTAATTTCCTGGATATCTCTTTGAATCTGCTTTATGTATTTTAAATTTCTCTTATATTGTTCATTGATGATTTCCCTCATTTTCCTGTGCTCCTCCATTTTTTAATCTATGTCTTTAGAGACACCTAGCAATTCTTTTATTATGTTTTTCATTTCTTCTTTTACCCGAGTTAGTATTTCTGTTATAATTTCTTTTATAGGCTCATGAAGTTATTTCTTTACTTCAGTTGCCTTCAGAAACTTCAGGTGTGTTACTCTTGATCTCTTCCATGTTTGCATTTCCTTGACTTGCTCTGCTTGGATTGGAGGCCTTTTGCTTCTTTGTCTTGACATATTCCTGGGTTCTTCTGGACAAGTGGGAATCAGAATCCCAGGCACTTCCTGCATTGGCTATAATTTATCTGAAGCGAGATAAATTATATTGGTTCTTCTAGCCAGTGCTGGTTACGAGTATCTGATGGTGGCCATTGGACACACTGGTGCAGGGCTGTCTGCTGCTTTTCCCAGCCTTCATTGGCTCCCTGATGACTGATGGAGTGTGCACAGGAGTGAGTCTGGCTACCACCTGTGGAGCTAGGCTGGTCACTGGCAGGGATCCTCCACTATCGACCCTGGAGTGTGCATGGGAGCAGGGCTGGGTGCAGCCTCCAGAATGAGCTAGTTATCCACAGGGAACCTCTACAATGGCCGCTAGAATACACATGGGGGCAAGGCTCAGTCAGAGCAATTTCCACTGGTCTGTGCCCAGCTAGGAGCTGCTGGAGGAATCTGGCAGCAGTTCTGGTTTGGGGCTTATCTGCCCTGATTCCAAAATGGTTCCTGGTCAATTGCTTTCTCCTGCAGGAGGACCAAGTCCTCTGCACTCACAGCCAGCCAGTGCAGTCTTCCAGGTCTGCCGCTCCCCTCCACTGCTGTTCCCCTCCAATGCTGTGTCTCTCTGCAGAGGACTCCAGGATTGCCAGCCGCCATGTCACCTTGATCATGTGTCCCCAGGTTCCAGCAGCTCCTCTCACACAGTTGGTCTGGCTCTGGGAGAAGGCACCACCAGCTGCCACCTTCCTTTTTGTTTAAATTTTTCTTTTTACTCTTTCTGTGAGTTCAATTCTCACTTTAGATTCTTTCCGGGTCTAGGGTACCCACTTCCTTCCTTCTTGTCTTCCCCACAATGCTATATCCCAGCATCTGGACTGTATCTCTCAGAGAGGATGTTTACTCTGCTGCTTACTGTTCCACCATCTTCTCGGAAGCCTAAATATAGCTTTAAATGTAACTGGTTAATTGAGTACTGTATAGTCAGGAAAGGGCTGTGTTTCAGTGGTTTATATAAGAGAGGAAAGGAAAATGATGAGAAAAGGAGCGCAAAGGGCAATTAGCTTTGCCAAGTAGGAAGAGTAGATTGCAGGAAAAAAGTGAATTGGAACTGAATGTTGTCTGCTCTACCTTCTTCAGGAAAGAGCTAGAAAGAAGTCCCATTTCATATAGAGCAGGGCAAAGGGATTTAATGATGGTCTCACTGAAAAAATTAGGAAAGAAGTACTTTCTGGCATTGCTAACAATAGTTTCCTGTCAATTACAAGAATTGACAGAGTCATTAATTAATACATGCCCCATTCCCAATAAGAGCCTGTTTTTATATTAAATCAAACTTATATCAACAATAGACTAATATAGTTGTACTAAAATGTGTCTCTGTCACCAGAAATTGTAATATAAAGTTTAGTCAGTTTCATTTACAAATTATCTAGTATCAAATCTGTCATTTTATAACCACATCTACTGCCACTACTCCAAGTCAAAGCACCAGCATTTCTTCCATCAACTACTGTAATTTTCTAATGTTCCTTACAATTCCTATTTTCACATTTCTCCAACGCTTATCTGTATGCTCCAAAGTATCTACAACATTTTAATCAATTATGTCCCTGGTTAATGCCTTTTAATGGCTTGAGATTCCACTTTGAACAGCCCAGAATATGTTTACAAGGACCTAGGTAAGATGATGTCTGCTAACTTCTGAGCCACTCCCATGCTGTTCTCCACTTTGCATTATTCTCTGACCTCGCTTTTTACAGTTCCTCACTCTTTCCAGACTCTTCCTAAGCAATGCCCAAAATGCCTTCACATGTACTAGAGTCTACCTTTGGCTTGAACTGATCAAACTTATTCTTTATTTATGATTGGATATTTCACATTGAGGCATCCTGTGAACATTCAATTTGAAATAAATCACTATTCCTTTGCATAGCATTTTATCTTTTTCCATCACTGAACATACCAATATGCAATTGGATATATTTATTTAACCATAAAATGAACTCTTAGTAATCTCAGAGTTATCTCTCATTGCATGACAGTCTCCAAAGTTCTATTTAATGAATTTTAAACTTATCTATTCAGTTTTACATTTACATAACTATGTTCTTTTGTTTGTAAATTGTTTCACTCTCAAGTTGATCATTTAAATCTTTAATGAAACGTTGCATTTTATATAAACTATCATTTTGAACACAGATATTTTAGATGTTATAAAAATTTGCACTTCTGAACTTTTTGGTTGTTCATTGATGCACTGTACTGGTGATCACTTGGTTCTCACATGTTAAGATGATTCTTGTGATCATTATCTCCAGTGATATTTTGCTCTGTGCAGGTATCATGGTCCCTGCACTGTGTAATTAAGAAACCTGCACATGAGTTCTGTGATTGCTTTTCTTAAGAACCCAGTGATTTCAAACAAGCTTTTTTTTTTTTTCAGGAGGAAATATAATAGTATAGACTTTATTTTTAAAAATAAATTTAATTATTTTAGCTATAAGTATTACCATTTTGAATAAAATGTATATATTAATTTTTCAATTTAGCATCATTTCCTCCACAATAAAAATAGATTTCAGTCTGTGCATAGCTGAGATTTCAATTTTTAGATAGAGCCATGGAAGACAAATACTTTTTTTTTTTTAATTATTGCTTCCTGTAGTCTGGGGGAAAAGTTCCTATTTTCCATCTGAGGAAGACCCTTGAGGTGTCAGATTTATACTGCTGTCTCTCCTTAAGTTCCCTCTCTGGTGCAGAGACCAAATTTACCCCCATGTGGACATTAACACCCACCTCTTAGCCAGTGAGCCCATGGCCACATCTGCTGCGTTTACATTCCCATCTCCCAGGCATCAACTTGTGTTGCAGCTCTGCCTTCAATTTTCCTCCTTCATTTCTACCACCTAGAGATTTTTTTATTCCTTTGAGTATATCCATCTATATAAAATGTTAATTATATTATATTGAACATCGTTATGTATGATGAGTCGGCCTCAGCTCAATCTGCCATGTTCCTGTAAATTCCTACTGAATTTTGAGGTAAGTCCACCACGTATCTGGGGACCGTTCTGTGAAAAAAAAGAAAAAAGAAAAAAGAAAAAAAAAAGAAGAAAAACGTGTTGTTGTTGTTGTTGCCATTGTTAACTCAGGCAACAGAAATTATTCTAGAATTTTCAGAATTTCCTTTCTCTCTTTGAGGAGTTTAAAAATAGTGAGAATAGAAGAATCCTATTATTTGCCTTCTCTGGAAAATTCTTAAATTTGATAGTCAATAAGAAATACCAGTTCTAAAGATGAAAGAAATGGGCCCAGGTCACAGATTCTGGGCCCCCTTCTTTTGCTTCAGCCAAAAGAAATACACAAAAAGAAGCAAATAAATATTTCATATTTAATATGATAAGTTCTAGAACATATTTTGTTTTTCATTTACTAATCAGCCTACATTGCTGCAAAAGGAGAAAGCTTTTTCTCTGAGTATGAGAATCAGTGATAAGCATACCTAGATCTACTGTAATGTATGCACCTATGAATCAGTACTAAAGTAAGAGATGACCATGGATGGTTTACTCAAATGGTTGAGGATGGATTATTTTTCAGAGGCCACAGTATTTCCTCCCTACCACCAAACCTTGTATCACCTCTTCTTACAGACAACGCTCTACATATAAATATACACACACAGCCTCGGACAGACCAAAAAACACCATCTAACTGAAGAAAGGAAAGAGCATTTCTGCTTCTCTGAGACAAGGAATAATTCTATTTTCACCTGAGTTCTGATATAATAGATGGCAGAGCACACAGGTAGGGAATGAAAAAGTGAAAGGGGCAGACATAACATCAAGTTGAATCTGCAATGTTTTTTGGAAAGGGAGTTTATTGTAAAAAAAGTAATAGACCTGATAATGGGTTGACAAAATTACAGAAAATCAGTGATATGAAAACAGTTGACTCAGCTTTACTTTTTAAAACCAGTGTGACAGGCTGTGTCGTAAACATGTCATAACCATGATCCACTCTGGTATAGTGAATTCCTAAATGTCTCCAACATGACATGTGAAAAATACTGATTTAAAAAGAGTAAAGCAACAATGGACAAGAATTGTATCTCCACTGAGCACTACTTTACCATGTTGTCCAATTTAAACATTTACCACAGGGTGATTAAATTATAAAGGAAAATGTAGGGATCTAGAAAAGAGGAAGAATTAATATATTCACTAACCATGACCGATATATAATTATTCACAAAGAGGAAAGAGAGATGACATTTAATGAACATGTACTTGGTGTAAGGCCTCATCCTAGGTCATTTATAATAAGACAATAGATACTTAAGAAGATAATTACAGCCTCCCCTCCCCAGTTTGGCCTCCGTGATCTGAAAACCACTAGGCTCCTGGAGATTTATAGCACATTCCCTTGAAACGCCTGTCAGATAAAAGAAAATCAAAGATATCTGACTCTAATAGACTTGCGTTTCCATTTAATCACCTACTTATTCACATATTTTTATATTAAATATAATGACCACATTTGAAAATACTTGGAAAAATGTCATAATTATATCTCATTAACACAGTTACTTTAACGGAAGTTTTTTTTTTTTTTAATCTAACAAGATCCCTGTGTATAATTTTAACACATGAACGGATTTTAGGAGGAAGCGAATCAGTTGCTCAGATTTTCCTTAGCGTTCACCTCTGCTGCTGCCATTGACGTACACGTGAAATAGATGGTACTGTAATCATTTACAAGGTTCACATGCGGTTCTCGGGAAATCTAGGTCATCTCTCAATATCAGGACGCTAAATTGAGAATAAAGCAGGTCAGCTATCCTGCACTGCTGACTCGCAGCTCCGTGACAGCCTGCTATTTGCCTTTTAAGAGTTAAATTGTATCTGCTAATCCTAGCTTTTAAGCAGCTAGAACTGACATTGCTTAATTTATTTGTTACCCTTATAACAGACTTTTAGCAGAGGGTATTGGTCTTTGTGCTGAATGGAAAACTAGAAGTCCCACGGGAAATTGACTAAAACTATTATCATAGTTAAGGTTGCCTATCAGTCTAATTATAATTCACATCCAATAATGAACACCTTGTTCAATAATATTTAATTCAAATCATGATGCTGAGTATAAAATTACATATCGAGAGAATTCATTAGAAGTTTCAAAAGTAAGCTGAGTAAATGTGCCTCGGAGAATGTATTTGATGAATTTGTAAAAGTATTTAAATTAGATCTGTAAAGTATTATGAAAAATCCACAAGGGATGCACAATTAGGTGAATAAGCTCTTCAAGGCCAGGAACTGCTGGGCATTCACTGTAAATGCTTTCTGATATATTGTTTATGCAAAATAGAGAGATGGAAAGATAAGTAATAATATACAACACAGCAAAAATTTGGCAGAAGTGAAGCCAAATGTAATTGAATAAAAAGTAAATAATTTCCTCATAATTAGTTCTCTTGCCCTTGAAACAAGTTATTGATATGTCACTGAAGTATTCTAACATGGGAAAAATGATTATTTAATTTAGGCATGTTTTCTAATGTCCTTAATGTATAAGTTTCACGAAAAGCTCATTGATAACAAGGTCATTTCCTAACTCTAGTTTATAAAATAGACAATGCTGGTTGCATGATTATGAAATTTATAAAACAAACTGGTTAAATCTGCGGTGATTTTATCTTAGTATTCTGATGGTTTATGAAAAATTTTGTCCACTTCAATTTACATTGTATCATAACCACATAACCAAGATAATTTTATAATTCAACACATTTGCCTGTTGGTTCATTAATTTATTTGCATATTTATTTCAGTTGTGCAGCATTTGTTGAATGGCAACTATACAACGGATGCTACGGTTGAATGGGATTAATGAACTAGTAAAGATAAGAAAAAGGAAAGAAAGAAAGGGAGGATGGAAGGAAGAAAAGGGAAAAGAAATGGTCATCTTGTAATGGAATTTATATGTAATGAGAAAGAATTCTTTTATAAATAGCCTGAATAATAGTGTACCATTAAAAAGAAAGAAATTCTCCAAATCAGGAGTCAACAAACTTTTCCTGTAAAGGGCTAGATAATAAATATTTTAGGCTTTGGCAAGCCATTCAATTCTGAAGTTGAAAGACAAAAACTGCTGGAAAATACGTAAATGAGTATAACTATTCTAGTAAAGTTTTATTTAGAAAAACATATCATGGTTTAGATTTGGTCTGTAGGTTGTAGTCTGACAACCCTTGCTCTGAAGAAAAGAAGTACAGCCCCATGAAAAACTAAACAAAAATAAAAATAAAAATTAAATAAATAAATAAATAAATAAGTATGCTCTAGAATGAACAAGGAGGAGTTAGTGAAATTTTCACCAAAGATGAAACATTTAAGGCAAATGTGAACTTTTAGGGGAAAATAGCTAGACCATGTGGGAAGCAGTTGATGTCAACAGTGTTTAAAAGGTATCCATCCAGGTAGCTTCCTCCTGAGAAGTGGATGCTTAGCTCAAAAGAGTTTTGTTATTTTCCCACCTTACAAAGGAGGAAGTGAATGCTCAAAGAAACAAAGTTGCTTACTTAGTGACATATCTCAGATTCCAATTTATGTTGTAATTCAAAAATCTTATTTAAAACCTACCACACTGCTTCATTTTGTATAACTTAGAGACAACATAAACACAATCCCTTTTCTTTTAATGGTGTACATTGCATTACAGGCTCGTTTAGGCCTACATTTATAGGCTAAAATAACAATTTAGACTTGTTTTTGGCAAACCTTCATAATTTCCTGATGTGACAAAGACCAGAAATAGATTCATGAGGGAATGTTCACAGGAAACTTTCTAAAACACATTTGTTATATCCCAAACCACCAGCTCCTATACACTTAATATATCATAGAACAAACTTTATGGAGGCACAGACCCTGTTGGTTATTTTAGAATGAACCTTGAGCCCTAATGTCTGGAGTGTGATTTATTGATTGCTATAAGGCAGAGCAATGAGAGATTTACAGGATTGAGGTAAAAACAGAAAAATAACTATCTTCTGGCAAGCAGCAGTTAATGCACTAGAAGAAATATATTTCTCCTTTTCTACTCTATGAATAATTAAATATGCTTTATAAGCATGAAGATATACAGGTGTGTTTACATTTTACCTTCTTGACTTAACTCTGGATCTATAAAGGACTTTCAGTACAACGATTGATCTTGACCTTAGTGGGCTAAATGCCATTTTATAGTGCATTTTATAGAGTCCAAACACTTCTGGACTATTTTCTGAGTGCTAGGTAAGATTTTATTTTGAAAATAGTTAAATAAAATACAAAACATAAGAAATGCAATAAAAGACCAAATGATTTATAAATGTTTATTTCCTGTAAAAGTTAAATGATGTTTTAAAATAGTACCTTTAGTTCACACTTCGAAAAAGAAGCATTAAATCTTGACAGAATAAAGACAAACCTGATTTCCATAATTAAAGAAATGGGAAAGAAAACAAGAAAATGCCTGTTTCCTTTTATAAGTACCAGCTGGCCTAAATACATGCCTTGAATGAAGTTAGATTGATGGTAAAGCTTGTTGCTTTTATTCAATTTGATCAGAAAAGACTTAGATGGTTTTGGATACAAACTAGGAAAAGAGCCATAAATTCTAAGAATTGTCATTTTCTAGTTAATTCTATTCTGAAATGAGATTTTTCTTAGCTGTTAGGAAAGAAAGGGGCTATTAACTAGGCATTAACAAGTAATTGCCAGTTCAATTTTGCAGATAAAAATGTTTGATTAAAAATAGTGCCTGTAGATATTTAAAGGTGTTACTAAAACCTAATGTCAGATTTAAAGGGAATTTCCTGGAGCATTTTTCCTCCTGTCCACCATACCCTTTTTGTTTTTCATGATATAGTCAGTCAGAACTTCTTTGAGATAGACACTACAGATGAGAAATGAATTAAGTACTTCATGAGTGTTGATTAATAAGGAAAAATAAATTGAAAACTACCTTATCATGGTAGGTATTTTCTTCCAATTAAGAGAAAAATGCTCTCAAAGGTCCCATGTGTATACAAACATGTAGTGGAATAGCAGTACCACAGTGTTTAAATCTGCAGAAGGGAAAACTATTTTATTCTCATTCTGTACATTTTTTTCTGTATTAGAACAAATATTTAGTACAGATAGCTAATAATGACAATTATTCAAAACACAATTTTTTTCACAAAGGTAATTTTTTACCTTGGAAACCACCCAGTGACTACCTTGAGATGCTTTTCCAGTTGTGATAATGGAATATTACTTCTGTAAGTGTCATTACATTGTCCAGAAAGTCTGATACAGTCAATAATACTTCATGAAGCCAAACTGGCTTTGGGAAACAAAGTTCCAAATATTATTTCCAGTCTTCAACCATTTCCCAACGAATCATAAGTTGCATGAAATTTGTAACAAATAGCCCTAAATATCCATGGCAAAATCTCTTATGACTTGAAGCATACAAAGAATTAATCTAGCTGGCTTTTAAGAAAATCTCTAAGTAGGCTTTATCTCTCTACATTTTCATTCTCCATGCTTCTCTGATAGGGTTATGTCATTGTATGAAGTCGGATTACAGTTAGGCACAATAGAAGAATTAGCAGAGAGAGTGAACAGATCATTGATCTTCCTTAAGTGAAACCTCATGTCTCTCACTGTTCCTGGTGCATCCAGCTTATCATGGAGTGAATAAAACAGTGGACACTAAGGGAACATTTTTTCTAATATGTTGAAGCATTTAATGTTCAATTCAGGAGAGTGAGATCTGAACCCCACTTCAGGTTATCTGTATCCCTGGTTGTTTATTTTCATAATTGCTACTTTGGTTGTATCAAATAACCATTAACTAGCGTGATAATAACACCAACTGCAACAATAACGGTGATGATAATAATATACTCCATGTTTAGCAAAAATAGACACGGACTATCCTATAATCTGAAGAATCCAACTATCCTATAATCATGAATATGTCAATAGATATATTGAAAGATTTTTAAAAGAAACCTTTAATCATACACTTTTATCCTTAATTAAATTATGTTTGAAAATGGTTACATGAACTTTCCCTTTGTAAATACAAATATGCAATAACAAATCCTATTTCGTGGATCCTGTAGAAAAGCTGGTAGCAAAACAATAAAATTTCATTTCTTCCCTTGAAATCAAATCTTTAGTTCCCAATCCAAAGAAACATGCCGTGATTATTGAATCTTCTTGTGTTTTTTTTTCTCCCATATGGAACTGCAATAAGTGAATAAACCAATTTCAGTTTGTTCTTATGCCTTTGTGCATTGTCAGACTGGCTGGCCCCCTCTTTCATAGTAGCTAATTTAAATTAGGACGTATTATCATAATCTGGTACATTGCTGTCTTCAGTGAACCACACTTCCAAGTCATATCCCTGTGCAGCCCTAAAACATGCTTTTTTTATAGAGTGTGCTAGAAGTGAAAAGGTGACACTTCTCAATGCAGGTCTTAGAATCGTGCCACTTCTGTTATTGTCCTCTCGATTGCTCTGAGCTGCTGTGCTGCAGAGACCACGAAGAGAAACCCCATGGAGACACCACATGGGACAGACAGAATAGAAAGAGATAAGAGACATCAGTTGGCTCCCCAGTGAAATCTGGCCACATGAATGATTATATTCCCCATCAATGGAAGAACTACCTAGCTGAGTTCAGTTTAGACTGATGATTTTTGTTTTCAGCTACTGAAGTTTGGTATGGCCTCTTATGTATCAATATGTAGCCAAATAAGGGATAAGAAAGACCTGGAAGATAAATATGACTCAGGTGAGGAAGTGCAGGGACTGAAGCCTGAGAAGACATTGAATTCCACTCAAAAGAAGCAAATTATACCTAGTTTCTGGGTGGGAAAAGAGATCCATATGCTTGGATTAGTAAGGAAGGAAGAAAGGAAGGAAAGAAGGAAGGAAGGGAAGAAGGAAGGAAAGGAGGGAAGGAGGAAGGATATAAGGAAGAGAGGGGGGAAGAAGAAAAGAGAGGCAGAGAGGGAGGAGGGAAGGAAGGGAAAGAAGAATGGGGAAGGGAGGGGAGGAAAGGGGCAGAGAGAAAGGGAAGGAAGAGCAGAGAAGGAGGAGAGGGAAGTATGAAAGAGAGGAAGAACAAGAAGAAAGGGGAGAGTCAGGGAAGGAAAACACACAAATGTGTAAGAGCAAACCAACTGAAATGAGCCAGTGACAGGGAGAGTGGCTAGTGATAAAATCAGTAAAATATACAAAGACTAGATCATGCAGGGTTCTGGAGACCATGTTAAGCAGTTTGAATTTAGAAGCAAGTGAAGAGTTTTAAGCAGAGGAAGGAACATAAGGCATTTTGCGTTTTCAAAAATATGACTTTAGTTGCTATGTAGAGAAAGGATGGAATAGGGCCAAAGGTAAAAAGTAGAGAGAAAAACTAAAAGGATATTGTGATATTTCAGGTGAGGGATGACAGTAACTTGGAATAGAGTTAAATATGTGCAGGTGGGTGAAGCAGAAAGATATGAAACAGATGTTTTAGAAAGATGATCATATAGGATTTTTTAATGTATTAAATATGGGTGAAGAAAGAGATATATGTGTTGACAATGACTCCTTATATCTGGCTTGGGGAAAGAGTTGCATAAAAGTAGCATTTACTGAAATGCAGAGTTGAGGAATAAAATAGATTTGAGATAGATTTTGTAAGAAGGGTGATTTAGACCTGTTAAGTCTCTTGAAGCTCTTTGTGAGATAGCAAGCAGACGTGTCAAGAAGGCAGTGGATGCATTTCTCTGTGGCTCTGAGAAGAAGTCTAGGGCAGAAACACATACATGAATGGCACATAAAATGATGATACTGAAAGCCCCTAGAGTCTAAATAATGCTCTACCGGAGTGTGTGGAGCACAAAGAGAAGCCCCACGTATAAACCCTGAAGAAACCCATTTGCTGGAGACTCAGTTGAGAGAAAAAGAGGGAGAGAAGTGAGCCTAGCAGTAGTTGTGATCTGGGACAGCAAGGAGAGTAGACAGAATACGATGTAAAAGCCAAGAGAAAAGTGTTTGGAAAGACGGAAGCTGCTTCTGACAGTAGCAGTAAATTGAAAGCAGGTGTCTTAGGCAGATTCAGAGATGTGAAGTCCACTGGTAACTTTTGGAAGAGCAATTTTAGTTGAGTGATGGGAAGAAGGAAAGTTGATGGAGTGAAAGACTGAAGACTGGAGGAAGCTTGGGTAGATAAATCTTTGGGAGAAATCGAAGGAGATATGAGTTATGCCCAGAATGAGAAAGGAGAAAACTACTAAGGAATCCATTCTAAAGCATTCAAAACTACTAGTTTTTACTATTAATGAAATAACCCAGTTGATAAAAAAGTTTAAGAGTGCAGGACTGAAGGAATAAAACAAAGAATAAATAATGAATCACATTATTAACGTTATGGAAAGATTGGTTTTTTTGTGTGTAGTTGTTACCCTATTCGAGAACTTCCCATGACTTCCAAAGGCCACGTGTGCTCCTGCCTTAGGCCCAAGCACTGACAGTACCTGCAACCTGAAACTATATTATCACAGAAGCTTCAGGGACACTTCTCCCCTCTTATTCTCTTCCTTACTCAAATGTTTTTATCTCCAAGAGGCCCAACCTAGCCACCCTCCCTGTAAAAATTCCAATGCTCTCTCTCTCAGAATTCCTACTCTCTCTCGACTTGATCCTTTTTTTTTCTTTTCCCTTTTGCCATCTTTATTACACTTATGATGTAATTAATTAGATGTAACCCATAATGGCTATGACTTTCTTATTCACTATACTTGTTTGTTTATTTCCCCTTCTGGTAGAGTTTAAGCTATACCAGAGTAGAAGTATTTCTGTTTTTTGCACTGATATAAATATTCTAGTTTTTGGCAGATGTATCTTCTCTTTCAGAGTGTGGAAAATTCTTCTGAATCGCCTCCATGTTTATGTGAAGTTGAGAGAGATACTGATACCTTTTCACATGGTGTATTATTCGCAAGGCTTTTTCAAACCTCCCTACTTTGTCCTCCCACAGTCTCTGTTCCATCTCTCCTTGACTTCACGCTCACTGTGCACTATGCCTACCCATTCACATGACTTACAATATCTCCTTTATTCCCTCCACTGCTCTTAATCTGTTGACTTTCAAGGCCTTCCAAGAATAATAGGTCCCCTACTCACTTATAACTTCTCTGGACCACACTGACATGAGGAATTAAAACTATAGACTACATCACTCAATTAGTCACTCTCGTGTGGCTTCATGTGCTTCCTGTATTTATCTTCCATAGTTCTTACACTAAAAATGCATGATCGTGTCTTAAAATACAGCTACCTCTTAAGAGATACCTTGGTAAAATGGCGTTAATATGTTTAAGGAAACACTTTCATCACAACTGTAAACAAATGTCTACTAAGACTGTGTCTATATGTACACAGGCATGACAGGAAAGCTCCGATGGCCATCTACACTGAAGTTTTAGACTGTAAGAACCAACCTGCAGTGTCTTAATACTACTATAAGACACTCAGAAGGAATCACTGTCTTCAGTCATCTGAGAGAGAGAATTTCAAAAGCATCTCTCGTCTTAAATGATTTCTTCAGATTTTGCAGTCTTCATTTCTCTAATGCATGTATAAGTTTATCTCCAAAACAGCAAAAGCAGAGCACCAAATGTTGGACCCTGAGTCATATCCCTTTCCCCATCTTGTCTGGCTTTGTTATTTTCTGATGGTCTATATGTTTAAGAGTACTTACCCCTCATTCTAGTGTTGCTCTGCAGTGTGTGTGTGTGTGTGTGTGTGTGTGTGTGTGCATGCACGCGCACACGTGTGAGAGAGACACAGAGACAGAGCGACAGAGACAGAGAGAGAGACAGAGAGGTGAATTAATGAAATCTCTCTCATAGCATACATGGACCAATCTAGAAGAATATGATATCTTCTCTTCAGGAGAAGAACAAGGAAAGTGAAACCCACAGCTATTTTTGACCTAATGCTGAAAAGAATGCATAGCTAAGTTCAACCTCCTTTTGCCTGATAAATTGGAACAGGCATGCCTGAATTCATTTCAACAACCTTGTTCAAAATTAAAGGAGCATAAGTAGAAAGAATTTATTATGAGCCTCTCTTTTGGGAAAAAAGAAGGCAAATTGTAACAAAAAGAAAAAGGAAACAGGTGGGGGCAGGGATAAACTCCCAGGGAATCATTTATAAAAATAAAAATGGAAATTAGAAAATATGTATAAAGTGTAAAACTCTGTGGGGAACTATACAACCTAAAAGCAGAAACTGAAGAAAGGCAAATCCAAAGACTTTCTCACAGACGTTTGGGAGTAACAATCCACCAGGAGGCATGAGGTTTCAAGGAAATAAATGTACTTGAGACTGTAAATACACCTGTGTCCTAGGGAGGGGCCAAATAATCACAGGGATGGTGAAGCATTTGGGAGACTTTCTCTTCCTATTCTAGTGGATTTGTCATCTAATGAAACTCATTTGGCACCTTGCAGGTGAATACATTTTCTCGCAGATTTGGGGATTTAATTTTTTAAACGGTACTATAATGCCACATCCAAGCCTTCAGGGTGAATTTGCTGTTTGTAGGAAGTACTCCAGTGGCAACCAGGGGGCTATGGTTCTCTGTAGCTTCAACTGGAGTCAGACTGTGTGTTGACTGTTCAATGAATGCACCTTCTGAAGAATGAGAGAAAAGGACTGCTTAAGTTCTTCAGGCAATAGTGGAGTGCCACCTGGGAAGAACATTTCTGGAAGAAAGGACATGTGCTTTTCACAGTAAATACATCTAATGAAAAACCAAGTTTAACCCAAAAGAAAGCTCTGGGAGTGAACTCTCAATAAGGCTGAAAAAAAATGGCTAAGAGAGGGCTTTTCCTGAGCTCTGGGGTAGGGAGTGTTCAAAAGAAACCATGGAGCGTCTGTTCCTTCCTTTTACAGCCTTTATTCTGTTGGATAAATGAAATGATCAAGTAAGCTGTGAACATCTGTGCCTATTTTACTGAAAGAGCTGGACTTGGCAGGGTACAAAGTGGGAAACAACTTAATTATGCTCAGCACTGACATTGTAAACCCACTCTGTCGATTCCTTCTTCAATTGCTCTGGACAAAACCTTGAGGCAAACCTTTGAGTCCTTTTGGTCATTATTAGGTTTTAAATAAACAGTGATATATCAGATGCAAAGCAAACTTGAATTTCTCATTTGCTGTAAGATTTCTGTCATCCCCGGCTCTGGTCCAACTCGGGCTTTCAGAAATGTTATTGAGCTGAGTGTTACAGTTCGGTGTTTTCTGTCTCGTTCTTCTACTCTTCCTCTTCCGCTCACTGCCTGGGGCTGCTGGGTTGCAGGAGAGAGAGGAAAGAAGCTGCAGTGACTTCCCTCTACACTGTGTCCATGTTTGGACAATGTCCACTCCAGCTGTCTGGCTGTGACTCTTTCCTCACTTTCTTGCTTGTGTGACTTACCCCACAAGGGCTGTCAGCTGGAATCCCCAACTCCTGGCAGGTGGTTTTTTTTGAACAGGAACAGGAATAAATAAGTGTAGAAGTGTAACTTTCTCCCATGGTGTCCACTTTATCTCCAACATTTCGGAATGTGCGGGCAGCTGCCACTCCCACCCTCTAGTTTCACTGTGGCAATCCCGGGAAACCTAGCCAGTCTCTCATCTGAGCAAAACTTTCCAGGGATCCTCAGCCTTTGCTCTGCTCTGGGACTTCTGGAAGAGCAAGATAACATCTCCCTTGCTCTCTCCTTGAGCTCCTTTCTGGGCCCTTTAAAGCGGGAAGCAGAAGACTGTCCTAGATGAACAATGGTCTACTCTGGGGCAAGTACAATTGTGATGTGTGCTCCCAGTTAAGTGCTTTTTATTCTCAGAGTTTCTCTGATTTGACTTTAGGTGAGAGAACATCTTCGATCATTTATTCACACATGTGTGAGTGAATGTGAAACATTTATTCACACATGTAAAAGAATGCGATGCACACTCTACCAAATGTTTCCATTTGGTATGGAAAATGTTTCCATTTTTCCAAAGAAATATCCCAGACTCCTCATCTTCTGTCTCTTGAGTAATTTAGCTTGACATGAATGATGCACCATGTACAATCATTTTTGTACCCACTTTTGGATCCTTAATCAAAAATTCCAAACAAGAAAAGAGCCTGTAAAAGTTTCTGCTCTGCTCTGCAATAAATTAGGTACGCACAGAAGGGAAAGTTTAGCATAGTTTGCAATCTTCAATGGTTTCATGCCAGGGGTGAAACTTTAAATCCAATGTGGAAGGACAGAAACGTGAAGGAAGGGCATGTGGTGCGTGAGAAATTCCACAGATCTATAGGCTGGAAAATATTGGATTCATGCAGTAAGATCAGAATAAGAGTTCTGCAAAGCCAAATTAAGACTAATTGTGACAAATGAGAAACCACTGTACTTTTTTTGACAAGAAAGCAACAAGAGAAAAACAGTGGCTGAAGAAGATGATTGATAGCTGTGTAAGAGATAGCTATGTCACAAGTATTTTGCACCTTGTTGCAGTCACTTGTACAGCTTTTCATAATAATTGATATTTAAAAAATTGGGCTCCAAGCAAAGGAGCTTCAGGTGACTGCTGTGCGATTAGCACGGGACTGACACTGTAGGATCGTGAGACTCATGCAGAAGGAGCCTTGCTTGTCTTGTTTGCAGATACCTCCCGGGTCCTTGGACGATGTATAACCAATGATATATTTACAATAAATATTGATCCAATTAAAGTGAATGGATTTAGTGGCTGAAGGCTTGAGGCATGAACATCTATTACAATGTCATGGCAAATATTGATCTCAAAACAAGTTTGGGGAATATTGGAGACATGATTGAAGCATAGCAAAATTTTCATTCTTTGGATACTTACATACTGAAAGAAAGTTAGGAAAGAAGATTAATGTAAGTGTGAAAGAAATAGACATAACAGAGACAATATTGAGACAGGTACTCTTCATAGGGAGAAATGTGATGAGATTATAAATAAGATAATTCATACTTAGATGTGAAGATGTGGAAAACATAAATGTAGAAGCCCTTAATGCCAAGGGGTTTTATTTAACAGTTATTGAATATTGAGTCCAAAAAATGAATTAAAAAATTGCCTATGACTTTTCTCAGCAGTGTTTGATAACCATTCACAGTATAGAAGTCAACCTGTAGCACTGATGACTTATACTGGCTACTATATTTCATCTTCACAGTAAACTTGTGGTAAGGGCTAATATCATCATTGTCCTAATAAAGTAGTATTGTGTGCAAATTAATATAGCTAGTAAAGTTTGAATTCAGCCAGTTTGACTGAAGAGTATCTTAATCTGCTGGACTGATGCATTTGGCAGGTAGAGGGAATAGGGTAGTTAGCATAGGAGAAGGAGAATGCTTCGTTCCAACAAGAGGCAGGTACAGGATGGCTCAGATCATGTTCGCAGAGAAATAAAGGTGTATGCAATGACAGGATTCAAGTTACATGCTCAAGAAAGGTTAGAGTGAATGAATAATGAGAAAATATTAGCTATGTCAAGGGGACCATCCAGCACAACGGCCACAGGAAGGCTGGGGAAGAGGAGGTGATCGCAAAGTTTGCCATGCTAATAAGTGAAGAACAAGGGGAATATTGGAGGGTGCCATCCAAAAGCCATAGCAGAAGCCAGATTTTTCAAGTGAAATATGTTTGAAATGCTCAAGGATGGAGCCTGCCGAGAAAAAAAGACACAAAATGCCAAAGGGCAAATGTAGTTGAAGGGACAGGAGATGGCATGGGGTGGAATCCTAAGCACGGATAGAAATGGGAATAAACTGGGTAAAAGCCCTTCTGAGAGTGTAAAAGAGAATTCTCCTGGTTCAAACAAGCTGAGTATCAGGAAATTCTATGTCAAAAGCAATTTCTGACAGAAACAAAATCAAGCTGGAGCCACTGGCCTATGTGTAATCAATTCGCAAATATATGTATATATTATTGTGAACGAGAACCTCAGATGGTGGATTTCAAATCTTGCTAGGTGGACAAATAATATAACCATATAAATCCAGCAGAAGCTTTTCTTATCAACCTCCACTCAAGCAACTAATCCAATTAACGAATGCTTTCTGTTTCCTCTGCGAATGTTCTTACACCTTGAGAACATAGGTGGGTACATTACCTTCAAATATGTGTGCCCTTGCACTTAATTCCCAGTGTGCTGCATGAAATATCTAACAAGAGTCAGTAATAAGTTTCTTGAATATGTTTACATAAATGTACTTGGTCTTGCCATTAGCTAATTTTGTTAATTATTACATAACTGATAAAGTAAGCCTGTGATTGCTGGGTGTGGTGGCACATTCCTGTAATTCCAGCACTCAGGAGGCTGAGGCAGAAAGCTCATCATGAATTCAGGGGTACATAGGCAAATTCAAGGCTAGCCTGAACTATATAGGGAGACCCTGTCTCAAAAGAAACGCCTGTGAAAACAACTGTTTCTGTTTCAGTTTTTTGGAGACAAAGTCTCGTTATGAAATTCAGGTTAGCCCTGAACTCACTATGTGCCCCAGACTAGCTTGGAGCAAGAGCCAATCTTCCTGACTCAGCCTCCTGGGTGCTGGAATCACAAGTGTGCGCTATCACACGTGGCTCTGAAAATAACTTTCTGCTCATGCCAATTTGGAAGATTTTGTAAAGTTTGCTAAGGTCATGGCATTTTTACTTCCCAAATTAGAACACAAGTCTAAGCAGACAGAGCTTAAAATGTTAGTGTTGTTAATAATAAAACCAAGACTGTAATATGGGAGCTAGTGAGGTCACTACTACACATTTTGGAATGCATCTTACAGAATTTCACAGCTGTAATTGTGTCATTATCAACAAATCTGAGCAACTGGTAGCCTTCCCCATACAGACGGAGAACATCCCTGCGGAGAGGTAGAAAATGTGTCTGCTCTGTGGACAGGTTGGACTTACAGGAGATGAATAAAAAATCATGTGATAGAAGCCATTCAGCTTCTTCTCCTGAACTCAGTCGTGCTTTCTTCCTGTTATCATGAGTGAGGAAGTAGTCAGCAGGGTTAACTGCAACTGAAGTTGTTTCAGATGGAACAAGACAAGAGAAATTGAATGTCTTCCATAAATACAAGTTATACAAATGCGTGTGTGTGTGTGTGTGTGTGTGTTCTCTACATTTGATATGGCCAAAATAACTTTCAAATATTTAGGGAGAAACATTAAAATCTAGGTGGAATTTAAACTCAGATTCCAATTCATCTTTAAATAATCATAAGCACAAATTATAAGTAATATATTATGAGTGTGTTTTGTGCAAAGAAAGAACATAGAATCCTACTGAGTGCAATTCACTAAGCCACAAGTTCTTGACTCAGTGAAACATTACTGATAAGTACACATAAATATATTTGAGTTGTAATAAATTATTAAGGTATGCATCATTTTTATTTCTCCCCCTTTCAATTGTTTTTTTATAGTTGAACAATTAAAATATTGGTTCCAAGTGCACTATACAAGATCTATAATGGAGCTTCTCAGTGATCAAAAACACATAGTTTCTCAAATTTTTCATTGCATTTTTTTAAGAGTTAACATGGTTAAGGTGACCTTGAGCTATAAGTAAAACCACTGTTGCATGATCAGTTCTAGGTTGATTTATTTTTCCTATCATTGTTTCAAAAAGTTTGGGCTGTCCTCTTTTGCCAGGCACTAGGATTAAAAATGAGAATAATAAAACTTGTCTTTAATTTCAAGTCATCCACAATTTTGTATTCGTACAGGGAGTATTTATTTAATAACTCATACTATGCCAGTATATTAGTCCAAGATTTCTGAGAAGCAGATACAATATGGGATAATATGTACAAGGACTTTATTTGGGAAAATATTTATAAGAGAAAATGGCGAGGGATTGGTGGAGTTTGGGAGAGATTTGAACCATGGTGCTAATTCTGACCAAGAGTAAAAGTGAGAAAGAGAAGCCTAAAGAAGGCTCAGTGGGCCTGCAGGGCGTTCTCAGTCCCAGGCGTCCCTCAGGAGCAGCGCTTGTCTCCCAGGTCTGGCTTGCCTTGCCGTCCCGTCCCTGCGGTACTCAGCCCTGGGCTGAGAGCTGCCAGCAGGAAGCATGGCCTTGGAACTGACGCTCACTCGCTGGTGTCTTTGGTCGATTATCTTCCTATCGCTGAAGATCTGTGAGGTACCTTCTCCAGGCCACTCCAACCATGTTCCAAACATTAAATTTTAAAAAGTATAGATAATCCATGCTCCTGGTGGAAAATTAGAAGACACAGAAGCGTCTTCGGTTCTTCCCCTCCTTCACTCAAGTCACCTTCCCCATTTGAATTATCTTTGCAGAATGTCAATGTCACCTTTTGACAGATGCCTATTGCCTTCATCACAAGATCTGACGTCCTTGATCCCTGCTTGCTCCAGCTATGGGGCTCCCTTTTCCCAAGTTTTCCAGCAGTTGCTGTTTACAGGTCGCTGAACGCACTGCTGCTTCCTCTGCCTGTGAGTTTCGGCTTACTGAAATTTCAAGACTTAGCTAAATGTCAGCTTCTGTAAGAAATCTTCTTTCTGTCCCTCCTACTTTAATGTTCTTTTCTTAGTTTTTTGGTACATGCCTGCCGTACATAATGCTGACATTCCTCTTGGGGAGCTGGTACATGTCCATAACGTATCTTAATTCGTTTTTCCACTTCCCTTCCCCTTCACCCCTCCCATCTTTTTCCCCTTCACTCCTCCCCTCTTTCTTCTTTGCAAATGATCTGTCTCCCTATTTCCTGTTATCTGTCTTCATTTTTGGAATCAAATACTTCTCTATGCCCTACTGTATCACCTGTAATTACTTCTGTGGTGGGTCTGTTTGCCATCTTGATATCTTACCTAAGACTGTGAACTCCTTAAGCATAGAGATGTGTTTTATTTGTCAGGAAATAAAGGATTTTAAGCACCCATCACAGTGTTTGGTCCATAGGAGACGATAAATTACTGGGTGCTGAATAAATGAATCTGAGTATGCATACTGCCAAAGAAACCTCAGAAAGATAAGATTAGTGTCTGGCACATAGGAAAAACAGACCATTTATTGGTGGTGGTAATTATTCCCATTTGTCTGTGAGATAAAACTGTTTTGCTTGTTACAGTTTACAATAGCGATAGAACTTTTCCAAAGAAAAACAGCGTTGATTAACCCTCTGCATGGTGTGTCTACCAAGTGCTTTGCTGTGACAATTTATCCAAATCCTCCCAATATCACTTTGATGACTTGACTCTCTTACAGCTGAGACCCAGTGAGCCTGAGCTTCTTTGTCATGGTGAATGGTGGTTCTGATTCTGCTGGGGAGGAGACTGAGGCAAGTGGCACTTAGATGACTCCCTAAACCCTGTTGCTGCAAGAGACAAAGCCAGTAATGAAGTTCACAACCTTCCCATGTCCTCCCTACTTTCCTTGCAAGTCTAATTTTTCTATGTGTCCTGGATGTTAAATAACCCGAACTATAATATGACTGTGTCCTACTGACCACACATCCATCATATCATCAGAGAGTTTCACAGCATGGTGGAGGGTGGGGAATAGGGGGGGCACAGTTCTATTTAGTGACTTTCATAGAAAGCCTATGCTATATTCATGAGGAATTTTTAAACTTCTAAGAGATTTTCAACCACTTTACAAAAGTAAAGCACTTTCTTAATTTAAAAAAAAAATCTTGCTGGCAAGTGTATTTTACTTAACGGCTCTATTCAATCGTCTAGGTACCACCAACCATCTGGTTCACCCCAAAACAGGTGACAGCCAGTTGTTTCAGTTTTTCTTTTAAATGATGCCTCCTTGATTCTTTGGAGTATTGACTGCCCAGCTAATTGCAGTATAAATGTATTCAATAGGCAAAGAATTGTCTTTGGAAAGGAAATTAGTGATATCAAATCATAGTATGCTGAAGGTATTTAATTTATTCATCCTATTACTTTCCTTCTTAACAGGGATAATTTAAAGTCAATAATAGTTCCATTTTAAAACCTGTGAATTCTCAAATCCTTTAATTTAATTATGAAATTGAAAGAGATGTCAAATCGACTTGAATTTACATTTGTATAAAGTAAATAATGTGCATACAACTTGGGTAATAAATGTTATATCTCTCAAATACTTCTAATTAACTCCATTCTCACATTCTAATTCTTTACTCTCAAATTGTGAAACCATTAATGTCATATTCTTGGGATAACAGTATCCATTAGATCACGTGTATTTTCTCCACCTCTGCCTCTAAAGCTAGAACAGCCAGGCCATTCTGTTGTAAACTTTTATTAGAAAGGGTTCATAATTCAGCTGTAAAATTTCATGCTGGGCTGCAATTCAGTGCACAAGCCCTATGCCCTGAAGAGCTTATGTTACTACAAAAACAATTGCAAAAATCCATTTGTTTCTCTTTTTATGTGGACTAGAAACATGGTACAGTAAGAAACATTAACCTTAAAAAAGATAGTTTCTAAAAAGAAAAGTTGGTAGATAAAGCTATAACCCATCACCCATCAAAATAATGATTATATGATAGCAAAGGAAAACATGCACTTATTACAGATACAACTTGCTCCATGGTACTCAGAGTGCAAGAAATGTTCCCTTGTTTTATTATATTTTTTTCTGAGACAGATTAAATGCAATGTGAAGTCTCTGCCATCAAGGTTGACAAGAAGTCCAATAACTGTCAATTTGGTCGACCTTCTTCCCACGTTAGGCTGCAGTAGAGCTATAGGACTTATGCAGTCAGAGAAAGAGCACAGAGCTCTTCTCTGTGCTGGTTGCTTTTGATCCTTGTCAGGCAGCCAGGTTTACTGCCAGAATCAACACCATCCCATTGTTGCCAAGCTCAGGAACAGAGAGTCTGAGCAAACTGCCAGGTCTACAGTGTAGATGATGCCATCCTCACTCAGGTCTTGCGATACCTCTGCCCATGTGCACAACCACACACCTGCCCCTCGCCCCTCCTTGGCTGACCTCAAATTTCACATTTACTCACTTTATAATTTGTGAGGGACCAACAATATTTTTGGAGTATTCAGCCTTATTCAAGACTTTGCTTCTGATTCTGAACTAAAAACAAACAAGCAAACAAACAAAACACTGTTTATTTTTACCTTCTCACTTGAGCTAAAGAGGGATAGGTGAAAAGAAATAGGTGAAAGAATGTCATTTCAGTGGTTTCATTTATACTACATTAGAAAGAAGAGAAATGACCAACAACTACATAGTTTGTTTTATTAAAGCCACCCTGCTAGACTATAAAGTCTTATTTTATTTTATCAGTCTCAGCACTGGGTGAAGGTTTGTGAGTTATAGACGGTGCTCCTAGGATGACAGCTACCCAGCACCCTTCTATGTGTTTATGACTGAACCCAAATCTCCTTATCTTCATTGATAAAATGGAAAGTATGAATTACATAGTTTCACAAATATAGAATAGCATCTATTTTACAAAGTTCCATGCTGACCTAACATTTTTTTGATTTATGATACATATAGCAATGCTTCATCATTTCGACAGTTATTCTGTTTTTATGTCTAGAATTTTTAATTATCATAAAAATTTGACTGTGTCATATTGCCCATGTTTTGTTGTTGTTGTCTTGATAATATTCATGATACCTTTCTTACCAAAATCAAGTCACCTAAGTAGCAGGAGTATAAAGGGATTTTGTAAGACCTTTTAGACAATTTAAAGATATATATAATTATTTCTTTGAAAAAGGCATTGATTTTGATAAAATTTCACTTTTCTCATTACTAAATCATGAATATGTAAAGCATTCTAAAATATGACAGAGTCAACCTTGACTTTCTCCAGAAGTTCGATAAAAGTTTTTTATTTACAGTTTAGTAACTTCTAACAAGTCAGTTTCACATATCCATGACACATTTAGTGCATTCCCTTTGCTTTTGGGTGGCAAAACGGGCCTACAATTGAAATGCTCTTGAAAACAATGCTGTTTGTTCTAGATTTGGGACTTGAAACTTTTCCTGCTTTTTTCTACTTCAGTAGCCAGTGTACCTTTCAAACCTGATAACTTCAAAAAGACAGTGCTAAAACACTAGCGAGCATAGATATAAGTCTAAGATGCCATTCAAAAACTGAGACATGGGACATGCCAGATATTAATTAACATTAATTTATCAAATTAAACCTTCATGCTTTGGGTTCATGATAATTGATAAATGATAACGGGCCAGGACGAGCAGACCCTGAAGGATAGCTGCTGTTAGCATGCCCCATAGTGCACCTTTAAACAAGAAAAATGCCGAACTACAGCAACTCTGAATGAAGTCACAGAGGTAACTAAGGATGGAGAGAAGCCAGTCTAAGAGGCAAGAGCAAGTTATACATCATGAAAAACCTTAATTTGCTCCAGCCTTTTGAAACAATAGTTTACCTCTGCATTTGATCTTTCCATCTTCTATCCATTAATGACTTGTCTTGCACTGCCTAGAATACTGGGGAAGGTGCAGACTTGGGACAATTGTGGGTATCATCAGTCAGTCCTTTTACAATCCTGCTAATGTCCTTTCCTGCCATGTCCCATAGGTAACCATAATTGGGTTGCCTTCTTTTCTGGTTTGCTATTGGGACTTGTCAACAGGGAGCATCTCTGGGAGATGGAAAGTCCCATTCTGCTCACAGAGGTCACACACTTGTCACCTCCAGGTGACTCTCAATATACTCCTTGAGAAGTGAGTGATAGAAGCCTGTGCTACCACTCCTGCCATTCTTCAAGGTCATCAGTGGGTTTCCTGCCTTCTGCCCACACATTTCTGATAGTTTTTTTTTAATGACTCTTAAATGATCCCATTTTGTGTGCTATCACTATCTACCAAAATTCTTGAAGATTTTTGTAAAGAACATCATGAAGAGCTACATCTTCCAGGAGTTAGGGGTGGATAGAAGAAAAGCCTGGAATGAATCACAAAGGGAAAAGGAAAACAGTTCAGTGAGAAAAAAGCCAAATGTGCGAAAAAAGAAAGTATAGATTGAACTAATAACCAAAGGACAGGTTTTACTGTATTAGTTTAAGATGTATAGGCCACTCCCTTACAGCTGGTCCATCATTAAAACCTATTTGTTGATTAGTAATCTGAGGTAGTAAAGATGTCAAACTGCTGTCCCTTTTACCTTCATGTTGTACTGCACCAAGCAATCTACAGAATGACCACCAGGTGGCGGCCATGCAGCAACTTTGCGGACCAACAAGCAGTGAACAGCAAAAAAGCTGAATTGGAAATATTATGGTCAAACAGATGTTCGTGTCTTTGATGCTGTATCTAAGTTAAGGTAGGAATGATGAGGTTGGAAAGGCTAATAAATTTATCATATGTTGGAAAAGTTATTTCTCCTTGCCCACGAGACAGAAAAGCCATTATTTTTAAAGTATAACGCTAGCTGTGCTTTGTTCATTGTGACACCAAATTCCCCTGATCGTCTTCATACTTTTGCTATTCTTTGTGTGATGTGTGTCTTTGGTTTTAAGCGAGGGAGAAGAGATTATAGTAGTTTCTGTAAGCTGACTGCTTTTAGTACATTTAAATAAATCTATTGCAGAAAAGTGCTTTGGACACTGATCATTCAACAGTGAATAAAAAATGTAGACAGAACATTAATGCAAGGAGGCAAATGATGGGCAAGAAGAGCAGTGCCCCTAAACAAAGCGGGCAGTTTGACAAATGTGATTTCCCCCCATTTGGATCGAATAGACCAGAGCGTCTTAGCATCCGGCTTGTCAAAGTGCCGAATCTGTTTTCCGTCTCTCTTTATCCCTACCCTCACCCCTCTGACCAGCCTTCCACTCAGGCTTCCTCCCTGGGATGGAAGAGGCTGTTAGTTGACGGAAGTTGATAGAACATTACCTTGCTCAGCAGATAATGAGAAACGACATAGAAATGTCTGGGGCTCCTGTTCTTTTCTTGTCTCTTCTTCTTTCCCATCTATAAGCTCCACAGACATCCATGGAAGAGTTACAGTGCAGGCAAGGGCTATCATGAGAGGAAGGAGGCCAGCAGACTGCATCGGCTGTTTCTGCGATGGACCAGTACCCAGGGTGCAGGCTCAGGCTCTTGGCATAGCACAAAAGCATGGTTACTAATTCCCATCAGTTAACAGATTCATGTACAGTACATGGGAAATTGTAAGGAAAAAAATATGAGGGGGGAAAATAAAGGGAGTGACTAGCACATGCCAGAAAACTTGCATACATAACTTGAGTAAACACGAATTAAGCTGAGGCAACCCCATTTCAGAGATCACCAAAATGAATGGGCAAAGAATTCACAGAATTTACATATGAGGCAAAATCTGTATGCTAATTACAATTTCAAGCGACTGATACAGAAACTGAAAGAGGCCGAAACTGAATAAATGTGATCTCTTCCTTCCCAAAGACTCACCTTTCTGATATAACTGTATTTATGTAACTAAGTTTGTAACCAAAGCACATGCTATTTAAGCAAAGATTTATTGGAAAGTGAGATATGTTGTCTGGAGTTTGGATTAGACCAGCGATCACAACAGTCTGACAAGAAGGGGTCACACTAATCATGTCTGCCTGTCAGCGTCACCCACACATGAGAAACCAGGGTGAGAAACCTTAGAAGGACCCCATGCTTGGTTGACTGTGCTGCTGTCAGTATCTTGTAATACTTAATAATTTTTCAACACAGGACCCCGTGTTTCATATTGTACTCTGCCCTGCAAATTTTGTACCCAGTTGCGTTAATGGTATCTTTCTGTTTTGATCATTACCAGAGAGGCACAGATGATTTTTTTTCCAATTTTTTTTTTATTGTATGTGTTTGCAGTGCATAATGTTTATGTTTCCCCTGGGCAATTGGTATATGTACATAACACATTTCCATTCTTCCTTCATTCCCTTCCTCTCCCCTCCCCACCTCCCCCTCCTTCTCTTGGTCCCCTTTCCATTGTAAAAAATCTCTCTCCCTATTTCCTACTACCTGTCTTATTTCGTTCTTTATACACGTATTGAGTTTCTCTTATAAGAGAAACCATGTGATATTTAAGCCTGTGTGTCTGATTTATTTCTCTTAACATTATGGTCTCAAGGTGCATGCATTTTCCTACAAATGAGTCAAGTTTATCCTTCTTTATGGCAGAGTAGCAGATGTTTCTCTTTCCTTGTTAGAATGTTTTGTAACCTTTCAAATTTCCCCAGAAGATTCTGTTGGTGAGAATAGACAGATAGGCTGGGAGGCAACAACTAGGCTGTAGCTTACCTCATTGTTCTTTAATTAGTTGCTTCCTTTACTCATTCAGCAAATCCACAGAGAACACCCACCCCGTGTCAGGGATTTGCCAAGACTAAGGTGTTCTCCTGGTTTTTTCTGGCACTGTTTTCTTTAGCCTTGTCATAAATACAGAAACCATGCTACGACAAGCCATTCGATATTCCTACCTATTTTCCCATCCAAAGAATGAGCTGTCATGATCTTGTCCTTGAGTACAAAAGCCACCTAAATAATTTCAGGCTTCAGTCATAACCAAGGGCAGCTACCACACTGCCACCTGAGAAACAAACACCCATGGAAATAGTCATCTTTGACCAAGGTTAAGAGAGTTCTCTGGCAAGCACTGGTGCATTTGTAAAATATTAAATATGCTCCCTATTCTTTGTGCATTGCAAAATCAAATCTGAGAAATCTCCTTATGTATTAAGTATCCGTTTCTACATGATATTGCACATGGCACTATACGGAGGACTTCAGTCTGAAATTCTTCAGTTCTGAAGAATTTGTCGAAAGGCGATTATAAGACTAAAGATATCTGAATGTAAAGACAATGTTTACAAAGTGCAAAAAAGAAAGACTTTTGAACAATGCAAAACAAAGCATGTATTTGGTGTCCGCTTCAAGAATAAGTACACTAGCACGGAGTGAGGAGTGAGCGAGCCTTAAGTGGCTAATGCTCACACCGGATGGTGTGGAGAAAAGCTATTAGACCTTTTCCAAATAATTCTGGAAGACTATGCAGAGGAGGTGGGATTGCATGAGCTATTTGGATGATGAAAGAGAGATAACTTGGCGGATAGAAAGAAAGAGCATTCCAAGAATATGGCACAGTTTGGAAAAGACTTGTATGGAGTGACTGGGTGATGAAGATATTAAGCCAGTTGGCTTCAGTGGACTGGGGGCTCATTCCAAGAAGGATTTTAAATTTGATTCAAAACAAAATAATGACTTTCTACAGAATTATTATGGCAACTAACAATAAATTCCTGAATCCAATGTATGTTTTACAAATCAAGATTTAGTTCATGGGATTCCTAGGAAAGAAAGTCTCCTGGGTAAAACTTCCTGGCTAATGAGTGAGTAAGGGGTGTGAATAACCTCGGCGACTCTCAGGGTAGTAATCATGGCTAACCCCAAATTCTCTACTCTGTAGAGGAACAAGAAGCACATAGCTAGAATTGCTGCCATAGAAGGGAGAAAGAGTTTTACCTTTAAAGAGAAAATGATGACCGGTCTTGGGCATCTGTGGTATTGCATTCGTGAGGACTGAAGTTTTGAGCAGAGTTTAGTGGCCCAAATTTTGGAAGAGGCCCCTTTTGATACTTGCCATGTGGTCAGTTTCAAAACCTGAGAAAGACTGTGTCTATCCAGTGTCATAGATTTAAAAGTCCTAAGAATATTTACTGCTGTTGAGAAGCTTCACATTCAATGAAGAGGGAACTCATGATCATAAGAGGCATTAAATAAGAAAAAGCAAGTAACTGTCACAGAGAGACAACTGCTGAATGACAAAATATGGCAAGAAATGTAGCAACATTACTTTGGCTTCAAAAGGTGAAAGAAAAATGTGGGAGGGGTTAGTATATGAGATGTGTCTTAAGGAAGGGGTAGAATTTAAGTAATTCAACAGGAAGGGCAGAGTGTTCTAGGAAAGCACACTACACAGCAGAAACATGGTGGTGAGGAAGAGCCAGCCCTGATAGAAGAGCACCCTCACTGCCGGGGGCAGAGGCTCCTCGAGCACAAGAGAGGGAGACAGGCAGGAGAGGTGATGGAGGCCTTGTTGACAATAGGAAGGTGAGCTCGGTTTCTCTGTTTTTGTGAATAATGAAATAACCAGAGAATAGGGCTTTTTGCCCAAACTCTGGGAAAATAGTTCATATTTTGAAAACTTTCAGAGTTTTTTTTTTTTTCACTTTCCTTGATACAACGTTGAATTGCCAGTGCATAGGAGAGGTAAATCATCCACCCTATGTGATGGTTCTGATAGCACCATCTGAAGAGCTACCAGATAATTTGTCTTTGTGAAAGGACATAAGCATATTCTTGAGCTCTGCTACTGCTACCAGTGCAGGCACCTTGTGGAAGGGCTCTGGAGTGCATCATTTGGCATGTCCTGCTGCTCTGGCCATCTGCTGCTCCTTACGACGTGGTCTGGCAATTCAAGAGATGGCACGGGCAGCCCGACAATATATCCATATGTTATTCTCCTCCTCTTTGCTTGAGAAATAAAACAGCCATCTTCAAGACACCACTAGGAAGCCCAAGTCACATGACTTCCTTTGTCTCCTCAAGGCATAAAGTATCACCTAAAGTATTTTAAAAGTGCAGAAACAAACAGCCAGTTGATCTGATCTGATTAAAACCTGTTTTGGTGTGATTTACTTAAGAGTTAGCCTCAAAATATAGGAGAAAGGACTTAGACTCTAAGGAGAGACAGACAGACAGACACACAGAGAGAGATAGAGAGACAGACAGAGAGAGAGAGAGAGAACTAAGGAGACATAAGGAGACAGACCTAACTTGGAACTTGGTTTGGGAGAAGTGACTCCCTGCTATAATAAAGATTCTTGAGAAATTATGATCAACATTGCCAATTTTTACCCTTGTGTACCAGATCTTATAGCCTAAAGCCTTTCCACTCAAGGTCGTCCACCAGCTCCCTCATGTGATATCTCCTTAAAAATGCAGAGTCTAAGGCCACACCCACCTGCTGAATCAGAAACTGTATTTTCATAGAGCTCTCAAGTGATTCATGAACATTTTAAACCTTAAAATGCACCAATCTAGAAGAGTATATATGAAAAGCTTCTGCCTATTTAGTTTTGATCTTTCTGGTCAAATAGTCTAGATGCAATAGATGAAGTAGGTCTCCTCCTATACGATTCAAGAATTTATATACTATGTTTATGCAGATTGTTTTTTAAATTGCAAACTTTATACCCTGAACATTGTCGTTCATGATAATAACGGAGTTCACAGCATTTGTCAAAAGGATCAGAACACATAGAACCAAAGGGATGCCCACTGGTTATTTTATCATCCCTCAGGGAGAAAGCTTTGAAAAGTTTCTTTTCTGGCCCCCTGCTTTAATGTAAGATCTGCAATGAGCTGACCACTTCTTAATTCAGGACACTTAAATCTCTGCGTATAGGTTTATTCACAGAGGAGGCTGTGGAGGCTCATGATTTACTTGTTAACCTTATTAACCACTGCTGTGCACTGTGGCCCCGTCTTCTAATCTCAGTGTCAGATGTGTGCTCAGTGTCTTCCACGCTGGTGGCTGTCACTGCCCCCCTGCTGGCTGAGTCTTCTTGCACACTCTCTTAAGGAGGGGTGCTAAACCTCGTCTGGCAGAGAAGCCTTTTCCTGCTTAGGGTTTGAATTGAAAATGAATTTCCTATTTGCACAGTACCATGACACTTCACATAGTATCATTTTCTGTCCCCCAGGCAGCAGGAGTTCCGGACACTACTTCTTAAACACTTTATGCCCAATGCTATGTGGGTTGCAGTTGCTCATACGGAAAGGAAAAGACTGTTTAAAACTTGAACAAGAACAAAAATGCCTTCTAGGCTTCCAAAATGTCCATCTAAGTTTCAGCTCTTAAGATAGAAAAGAATGACTAACAGGCACCATATTTTTACATCATTAAAAATGTATGTGTTTAGCCAAGAAAATCAAAGAAGACTTAGGAAAAATTAATTCAATCTCTCATGGAGTGATTAAAAATAGGATAACAAATTGTCAATTAATGAAGCACACAGACAGGAGAGGTGATATGGATAACAAGAGGAGGATTATTCAGAGTACTATTTTTAATTGAAATATGTAGAATGATTTTTAGCATTAGACTTTTTGTACTAATATTGTTACTAAAAAATACTTTTTTTTTTCTGGGAACCCGTATTGGACCCATGAGTATCCAAGAAATATCAACTGAGTGATAAATCATTCTCAGATCTAATGTTTTCATTATATGCTCTATAGGTAGAAATGTAAGAAGTGGTTTTTCTTTTCTTTTTTTATTTTAGAAGCATTATTTAATGTTTTCACAAGTTTTATTTATATCAGCATAAAATTTTAAATCAGCATAAAATAGCACAATGCATGTATTGCTAGACATTAATTGTATGGATTTTTTGCATGAATGCATTTATAAAATTTAATATAAATAGTTAACCCTAATTTTCTTAACTTCAGGAATACATTAGCTGGATAACCTTGGGAGAATTACCTTGTTTGGAATACTACTTTTTTGAAACAGAAAAGACAAACTTGATTATCTAACCATGTACTAAACAAAAAGAAGAAAATTGAAACTTAATGGAACAATACACTGCTTTAGACTTTTTATATACTTCTCGCTATAGAAGTATATTTTTTAAATTTTAAAATGACATACTAGAACAACATAAAACAGCATAATAGAAGATTACCAGTGGTTAACATATCGTGTATTGTTACCTTCAAAGTAGTTGCTCAGATTACAAGATATAGGCATGAAAATTGATCCCACCATTCAAAATACTTGTAATCATTCTGTTTTGTTAGCTTCTACACAACAGAAAAAAATATAGTGATACTTTTGACTTATATATTTCCTGAACATGTATTCACTAGACATATATTCTATCTACCACTATTTTGTGGCTATGAATTTGTAATCTTTAAATGCTAAATAAAAATAATGCTACCCTTGTGGAGCTTACATTTTAGTGGAATAAGTAACCTGAAAATAATTGCATTACAATTCTGACAGAGATAATTGGCAAAAGAAAAATTAGCATCCCAGTAAAATATGTTAACATCTGGAGAATAATGAAATTATAAGCAACACGCATCAGTGAAATCATGCCAGATTCAAATGATAGCTGCTCTTGTTAGACTTCCAGAAGTAACGATTAAAGGAAGATATTAGCCTTAAACCCAGTATGTCTTCTGTGATGGCCATGGAAAAGGTTATGTCAGGCTCCATTCATGGGGGATGGATAGATGCCAGGGTATTTCATGGGAACCCAGTTGTTCTTTCCTGCCAGGAAATCACTGCAGCATGACAAAATCCCAAGGATCAAAGTGCCTAAAGACAAAGATTCCTGTAGTAGACTTGTGCCTTCAGGTTATGTTATAGATCACCCAAAATACCCTAGAGTGGGCAGTGGCTCTGACACACAAATTGGCTCAGATTCACCCCCAACCAGTCCTGTAATCTTGGGCAAGTTACTCATGACATTGGACCTCAGTTTTATTTTTTGAAGATTTTATAGTATGATACAGTAAAAGACTAATGAAACAATCAAATTATATATATATATATATATATATATATATATATATATATGCACAGCTATGTGGGCAACATATGAATACATTGTCTACACTGCCTCCATCTTACAACTCCCCACTAGGATTTATAAAGACTTATTTCACAAGTACACACAAATTTTATACTTTGCCATTAGAGTACTTGTGTTCACCCAGCCCCCAGTTCCAATTACTAGCCACCCATTTTTTTTTTTTTTTTAATGCCAGGGTTCAAACTCACAACCTTGCACCTGCCGGGCAGCCGCTTACACCACTGAGCTAATTCCCCGGCCCTATTTTTTAAGACAGGGTCTCATTATACAGTTCAGGCTGGCCTTAAACTCACTTTGTAACCCAGGTCGGTCTCAAACTCTCAGTGGTCCTCCTGCCTCAGCCTACAGAGTGCTGACATTGAAGACATGTGTCACCACAACTGGCTAGCCACCCATTTTTATCTACATAGTAGTCCCCGTTTGTAAAGTCACTTGTAACTATTTCATTATATTTTATCCTTATTTAAAAGTAAACGTGGAAAGGTAAACTAAGAAAGGGTACAGCCTAGCAATAGCAATGTCTTTTTTCATAAATGCAGTGTAAGATAAACTGCGCAATGTCTGTATATGCTGAGAGGAGTGAATGCTTAGTTTCTCTCATTGTGCCTAATGAGGGCAAGAATGCGACCAAAAGAGCTAGCACAACCTTAGGAAAGATATGCAAAATACTATATCAATTTTGAAATTATATCTGATAGTGAGGTCAGATTAGAAAATAGGTATGTGTTAACACGTGTGCTTGTGTGTAGGTGCTTGTGTGCATTTGCTGAAAAAGGATTCTCTCTTTTTGTCTGTGAACCTATTGGTCTATTGTTTATTTCCTACATATATTTTCTAGAATGCATTGTGTATATATAATTATGAAGCTGTCTACATTTCCTTGCTTTTATTTTTGTTGTTGTTGTTGTTGTTCATTTCTCTCTAATCTTATGAGGAGAAGTAGCAAATTATTCTACTCTCGGTTTCAAACCTCTGTGAGCAATCTGCTCAGGGGCTCCAGGTGATTGCCGGACAACTATGATGCTACAGGCATGATACCCCCAAAGACACAGCCCCGCTGGAGTTAGCAGAGAGATCTGGCGTGGAGGTGGACAGATAGAAAGTGAGGAAGATAGGAGGCCACTGGATCTTCAAATCCGAAGCTTTTTTTAAGCACTTCAGCTTAAGTCTCTTTCTTTCTAGCATATACCTGCTAAGGTTTGCGTAGATGTGTATGTAAAGCAATTGGGCTCTGCCTCTCAAGGTGGAACTGTGTGCCTATCTGTGTACACTGGCACACACTGAAGACCTTGGGAGGCAAAGGTGGCTGCGTGCCACTAGTGGCTTGCAGGATGTTTCTAGATGCCAGGCGTCAACACTCCTCAAGCTCTGCAAAGCCCACTCTGTAACAAGTTTCTCTTCCAGAGCCAGGAGGTAAATTAGACCCTTCTATACAAGGGCTAATCTGCACAGTAACTTTTGACCACTCTTTGAAGTTGTGTTAGACACTTTTCTATGTGCCCTTTCAACACTTGCTGGCAGATTTTCTGATGATATCTCAAATTCAATGGTTAACACTGAAATCTTTATCATTATAGCCAAAATCATGAACTACAGCAACTCAATGTATCTCAGACATGAATTCATCATTTTTCTATAGGATGAAGCTGATGGTGAGAACATGAGCAAGAGACAAGAGACAAAAAATGACAACAGTCTTGTCAGAAGCGTGGGACTAATTCTCCCTCTAGCACGTGGGAATTTACAGTTATATAGAAGCACATGTAAGGGACCAGACTCCACTTCTCCACTTCTGGTGGTATCATTATTTCTGACCCAGATGCATTGTTTCCAAGTTCTATTTGCTACATCAGTGAGTGACATGGCCAAGACTCCACACACAAAGGTTGACAATGTCTTCTTCATCCCACACTGTGTAGCAGAGCTTAACAGATCCAGTCAGACTTCAAAATATTTTGTCCAATCTTTACTTATTATTTAATTCAACTCACCCTGCCATAATGCATAATTCTTTCATTTCAATTCAGCTGGCCTCTCACCACCCATCTTTCTTTCTTAAACTCCCTCCCATAACCAGAGACTAAAGATGGATTCCTGAGAGTAGTGGTATCACTACCCTGTTTGCAAGTAGCAGAGACCAGACCTCCACACATAGGATGGACATCAGAGCTCTGTAACTTGGCCTTTTCTCTTGCTTAAGTGCTTCCTTCACCTTGCCAACTATGCTCCTTTTCTGTCATCTAATTTCACTGGTGCCATCACTCAAGTGTGTCTTGTGCTTCCCACCAGTAAATTTTTTCTCAAGCAGCTCAATTTTCTTGATGCACTGCTTTTCCTGGGATATATACCTGTCAAAGTTGTGTTCAAAATTTAAAACCTAGGTTAGTCTCAATTCCTCTATGAATCCTTCCTCAGCTATGGTATTAGGACACGCTAGAAATAATTTATTCCAACCCTGCCTCCAACCCCCACACTTTCATTTTTGTTGAACACAAAACCCATTAGGATTATTCCTGTTCCATCCTCAGACTCTTCTGGGCCATCACTAATACCCACTTCTCTGTAAAATTGTACAACCTATAGTTTTTTCTTACTCTAGTAGGATTTGCTATAAGTGGTCAATTTCTCCTCTTTTTCTTTCTTTCTTTTAATATTTTCCTTACTTGTTACTCTGGAAACCATTCATTCATGCTTTTCCTCTTACCCTTTAGCATTTTCTTCTCCATTTACTTATATCTTTCTCATGCTTTTGACAATTCTCCCATCAAATATGTTAGAACTCAGTTCTCAGATTCCTTCTCTATACCATATCACTCTAGGTGAGTGTATCCTGTCTCATAACATTAAATTGCTTTTCAGATGACAGCTTTCAATTTCCTATTTTTAACCCCAAACTCTCCCCTGAATGACAGATTAATACTTCATTCACTTACTTGACATATCTGCTTAGAAGGTGAATAAAAATCTGTTTGACTTTTGTGACTCACATCCCAAATCTTTGCCCCTAGCCAGTCCTGTAGGATCTACCTTCAAAATGGATCCAGCATCCTAACCCATTTAAACATTTCCAACTCTACCTCCAAGCTACCATCAAGTTTTGCTTAGATTGCGATAGACTTTTAATGTGATATTTTCTTTACACTTTTCATCTATTCCACGATAGCCTGAGCATAATTAAAATGCAAGTCGCATCATTTTGCCTCTCTGTTGAGAACTTGCAGATAGTGAGCATCTTTCTCAGAAGGACTCAAACTGTTTACTATGCTCTATAAAGCTCTAAAGGATCTACTGTCATCTACATGTCTCATCTACCACCCATTTCTCATGCCCTGCAATTCTCTCATTCTCTTGGCTCCAACTATATGAACATCCTAGGCCAGTGGTGGTGAATCTATGCCACATGTATTATTTGTTTTTCTCTTAAAACAAAAGATATTAATATATGGGTTGTTTTTTCTAAGCTAAAACTTCATGTTCAGGTTTAATTGCAGTGTTGGCACTTGGTGAAAAATAAGTGGATTTTGGGTTGCAGTTTGGGCACTCACCTCTCGAAGGTTCCCATCACTGTCACTCTTAGGATGTATTAAGCACATCAGCAAAAGACCTCAAAGGTGTTGTTGCCTTTTGCCTAGAACATCCTGCTATGAGATCATTAGACCTCTCTTACACCTTTCTCATTCATCTTCCCAATACCTCTCACTACCTTGTCTAATCACTGGGATACAATGGCAATCCCACCCTTCATGCTCTCTGATCTACTCCCTGACTTTTTTTTTTCTCAAAGAGTGCAAGTGTTGTCAAGTTATCATCATTTGATATTTCTTCTATTTACAGTATCTATCACCTTTCATTTTCATCTATCTATCTATCTATCTATCTATCTATCTATCATAGTATTTTGTGTTGTCTGTCTCTCCTGTGAGATGGTGTGATCCATGGAGACAATATTTTTGCCCTTTGCTGTATGTCTTAGTGTTAGTATGTAATACTACATCTAGTGCACACTAGGTATTCAATAAATACTTAAAGAATGATGAAATGACTAACTGAAATCAAAATCTGGTTGCCAACTCTGCCATAGACACCCTGATGGGACAAAGTTCAAACTGATTGGATGTGGCTGGGGACCCAACTGCAGAGAATAAAAGACAAAGGGAACTTTGAGGAAATACCTGAATTTCTAATGGGATAAAATGCAACTTGCAGTGTTTCTTATAGGAATAAATGTGAAAACCTGTGAGAAATTAAAGCAATTGTTTGGCATGGTATAAAAGAAAAAACAATGTTCCAGAAGGCAGAAGATAAACATGTGGAATCTGAATTTCATTACCTGTGGAATCCTGAGCAAGCTGCTAACCCTGTTTGATTTCCATTCTGATCTACCCAGTAAAGAGTGAGAACTAAGCTTATCTCTGAGATTCTGCCTCACCTAAGATTTTGTTCAATTCTACAAGTGTCCATGAAAGGAAGAACAAGAGAGAGGCAAAGAAACAGGAAAAGTGGGGGCAAGATGTAGAGAGACAGTCTTTGGAGTATTCATATTCTTGCCAAGAGACAAAAAAGAATTTGATAAATTGAAGTACAAAGAAAATTGCACAGAAGAGATTATTTTGATATGGTTACATTACCTAAAATAACCTGTTTTTATAATTAGGTATCTAAGCTTTCTAGAAAAAATACGTGATTTAGAGTAACTTCCACATTCTTTGGTATCTTTTTTACCAATGCCTACCTCCTCTCTAAGACCTGGATCTTTTGTATTCTGAAATCACATCTGGCATATTAGGCCTTTGTAAATCCTGTCAAATGCAGTTACTCCTTTGTAGATAATACTAAAGTATAAACTGCTCTAAATTTTGTTGGAATGCTTTACTACATATCTTCTCTAAACATTTAAATACTTTATTTGAACAATATCTATTCATTTTGTATCACTACATATAGGGTTCTAATTTAGCAATTATTTAATAAAATTATTTTAAAGCACATCCTCATGATGTGGGGCATTTTTCACTATGATAAAACATTTCTGTATACTATAGACAGTAAGTCTTTCTCATTACCTGCCTTTAAAATTTGGTGTAACTTTGTGTCAATGTGATTTTCCACAGCAAGTGTATGTATGGCATTTTATTTTATTTGATCTGATTTCTTTCATCTTTGGTGATTTCATCACCATATTTTGTTAGCCATTATGTGCATAACATTTGCTCGGATGGGTTATTTTCATAGGTCTGAGTAAGGCAGAATATGAATTCCTAACTATACCCCCTCAAAATGTGACACTGTATTTCTTAAAAGCACAACCACCTATGGTGTCAAGTTAACAGCTCAAAACCATGGTCCAATTAACTGAGGATACTGCCGAGGAGGTCAAAGATCCCATAAAAACTAGCAAAGAGACTGGAGTTAGACAATCAAAGAATCTGGAGGAATGATCTGGGGTCATAATGATTACCTCCAGAGCCAAAGGGAACACTCAAGGAAAGAAGATATAACCCAAAGTTCAAATTGTCATTTATAAATCTTCTCACCAAGTCTAGTAACATAGCAGAATTCAGGCTTCTGTAAAACTTTCTACATTTCATTCTTTAGGGATTTTTCCCTCCAGAAGTCAGGTAAATGGGACTTGCAGATAGAAAGCTTTTGTTGATTATTTTTTCAAATTGGAAAACAGAGATCAGAATTGAAAAAATGTTACCTTAAAGTGAACTTGCAGGCACTGCAGTCATTCTGTCTAAATGAAAGCCAGAACATCTGACACCTCAGAGTGTAGGTAAAATACAAAGTACATTCAGCAAAAAGGATGTGGATGGAATATGAGACCCAAGGCTGAAACTACTATTAATATCGTGAGGTTTAAAATTCGCTGAATGGGTGAGAGTCATTGTTGTGGTTCACTAAGGGACAGCGACCTGTGTTTGAACTGAGGCTCACTACTGCTGACCTAAAAATGTCATGGCAATAAATGACTTGCCGGAGAGTGGTGAATCATAGTCATTAAACTAACAAATCATTTTACACTGTCAGTTTTTACTTTGAGAAACTTAAGTCATCTTCACTATTATATAGACAAAACAAAAAACTAAAAGACAAAAAATATCCATTTGACACAGAATAGCTGAGCAGGCCCCCTAGTTCCTTGCTATCCCCCAAACTACCCATTCCTACTGAGCTTTACTTTTGCTTTTTTTTTTTGGTACCGGAGATCGAACTCACAGCCCTGTCCCTGCCAGGCAGGTGCTTAGACCATTGAGCTAAATCCCCGGCCCTATTTTTTTAGACAGGGTCTCACTATGCAGTTCAGGCTGGCCTTGAACTCATTTTGTAGCCCAGGCTGATCTTGAACTCACAGTGATCCTCCTGCCTCAGCCTCTGGAGTGCTGGGATTAAAGGTGCATGCCACCATGCCTGGCTGCATTTGTTTTTATAATTTGTTTATTTTTTGTTTTTTATTTTTTTTATTTTGAGCCTCTCTGCTTAAATTAATACCATTAGTTATTGTGCAAAAAAGAAAAAAAAAGAAAACAAAAAATACGATATCATTTTCTTTTTAGGCACAGTTAGGAAATTATATCCTGTCTTAGCAAAACCTCAGGTTGAAACCCATTGAGCAAACCCTTTGCACAGAACATCAGCTAATTTATATCAAAGAACTTGGCAAGTCATAGATGAAAGAATAAAACACACTTGCCACAGAAAATTACATTTTTACATTAAACTTGTAAAGCAGATGAAAAAGGACGATTTAGTGCCTTATACCATCTCTTTGCCAGATTATAATCAGTTTCAAAATGCACGAAGTCACCATTACAGGTTTTCATTCCATGAGCATGAGTCTGGTGTCGCCACCCATCTTCCAAGGGCTAATATCATGTGAAAACCCTCCGCCTTGGTTTGTTTCTTTATTTCTTTTCCATGTGACCCGTGGCAAGATTTGCACTGCCCTCACTATGGAAAGTGGGGATCCCCTACTGCTTATGATTATTGAGGTTCTTTGAGGCAGGGCATACAATCTCAGATAAACTGTGCCCCTCAATTACAAGGGCTAGTTGAATATGATCCTTGCCTTACAAGTACCTTATTTTCCAATATGCAGTGTCTACATTCAATTATCAGGCATTACTGGGAACACAAAGGTCACTACTTACATCTCAAAAGCTCTTAAAGCAAACATGTTATTGTCTCGTGTATACTTTGGGTTTTAAAACCTTAGAATTCACTTCAGGAGACTATTACCATCATCACTGTTCTTTTCCCACATCATAGCATAATGGAAAATGTCTTGGTCCAAAAACCGAATCAGCCAGCAGAGTAATTCAAGAGGAAAAATGCTGAGTTTTAAAGATTGCAATACAAAATGATGGGTTCCATTCTCCATTCTCTTTGTCCCCACCCGTCACTCCAATGTCAAATGCTAGGGCACCCCTTTGCTGGCATGAAAATTTGAACTACGCAGAAGAAGCCAGTCATTATTTTATCATTTAATATTAATTACAATCGTATTAGTTATGATGAAATGATGTTATATTATGTAGCTTTCAAAATGGATTCCCAAAGGACTTTGATTATAATTTGCCATTTTATTCATGTTCAATTATTTTAAAGTGTTGCTGAATTAACAAGATCCACTTAGCCTTAATTACTACTTACCTTATCAGTTTATAACTCTGACATGCCTGGCTTATAAAGACGATCTGTGACAGAGTGAGATTGGAGCCATCACAGCCACGGCTGACATCCACGCTCGGTTCTGTGGGGTGACAGTTCTACTCAAGCAGGCAAGACTCCACCAGCAGTGGTGAAATATGAACCCATTCACAGGAAGAGAAGTAGGGTAGGCAGTTGTGGCTACTGAGAACTCCTCTCTGTTGCTTAGCTAAATATTCTGTCGATCTCTGAAAGTATGTTTGAGCATTTCATATGTTACTCTTTCTGAAGCACATGGATAGTATTAGCTCTGATTTCTTCATATCTTAAAATAATTGATGATTCAGTCTTTTGCTGGTGCAGTTGTTTTTAATGGAATACATTCTGCCTGTCTGCTCGGTGGCCTAAGTTCATTCTTGGTGACACCATTACATACTGTTTCTATGAGTTCTTCCATTCTTTTTGAAGTTTTGCTTTTTATTCCCGTACTTACTTCAGATTCTCTTTTTAGATTCTATCAATATGCTTTTGCTTCTCCATTTGAGAATTGCAAGATAATTTGCACCTCACATCAAGTTTTCTCATTTTCTCATTTTATTGTATCTTACAGACTTATAGCAACTGATCACCAAGTAATTAGAATTAAACAGGACTCCTTGAGTAGCTACCTGGAGATCCTAGTAGTAGCATGGCTTAGTACAGTGAACGTACTATATCCCTACTATGTGTCAAACACAGATGCCCCACATTATCTGGAAAACTAATGGGTATGTCCTCTGCTAATTTACAACAACATGACTGCATATGGTCATTAGGAAAGCAGTTATATTTAAAATATAATAGATGCCACACAACAGAAAGCCCCAGATTTTATCAAGTGTTATCCCAGCAAGTAAAATGACATTCATCAGAATTCTAGTCACCAAAATTGATTAGGATCCATGAAGATTTCTTCAGTTTTAGAAAGGAATGCTATATGTGGGCCTTTTAACTGGTTGATATGACTGAGAATGTCCCAACTATTCCATCTTCTACTTTCTGACCGAAGGATTTAATTCAAAGGAAAAATGAATTAAGATGGCCTGCAGCAATGTTCTCCCTTTTATCTATCCTATCCATATTGTGCTGCTTAAATTTACTATTCTCATACCAAGAACTCGCTTAGCAACTGGGACTGTGGTCTTTAATATTGCTCTGAACACTGATAATGAATAACTTGAGCAAGGGATTTCTAGGTATTTTGCCATCAAAAGAAAAGGATGATACATTTAATCATGGCATGAAAATAGATGTATAAGCCCCACTCAAAGTAGTAGCATGTATTAGAATAACAATCAGTATAAAATTTTATAAATAATCATTATGTTGTTTATTGATATCAGATATGTGAATACATAAAAACATAGACAAGCATGCAGGTGTTCAGGTGCTAATAAGAAAGAGAATTGATGTCAAATCATGTGGTTCAGGTTATAAATTTATTAATCACTGACTAATATCATTAAGTGTTACAAAGAGTTGAATGTAGTTAAGTACTTTGTTGAAATTAACCTCTTTAATTCTCTCGATGATTAGTTGATACAGATTACTATTTACACTTTCCATTTGAGCCACTGAAGCAGTAAGTGATTTCAGGGCCTTAATGTCACACAACTAAAATATGACGAGACCAAGATTTTACTTAAACTTACAGTGCCCCAGGATCTGAACCCTAATTGCATACTGTCTGGTTTTCTTCTCAGATATTATAAACTGAATTGGCCTTTATGTATCCACAATTATGTATGATTTGTTTTGTTATTATTTCTTTGTCCTTCAGAAGTTTCTTATAAAATATCTTCAAGAATTTATTTTCCCAGAAACACCAAAGAAAAATATATCTCTTTGCTTTTCTCTCACAGTTTCAAAGTTGGTCAATGCTTTCCTTTGAAATACACTCTTAATGAATTTTCATTATACTCACTCTGTGGGTTAAACTACCTGCTAAAGCTCATGATAAAATTTGCATTAATGCAGAAAGAATTTGAAAATACTTTTAAAATGAAAAGAAATACCCAAATTGCCAGACTTTGGTTTTGTAATCTGTGTTGCTTCCACTTTAGTAAATTCTTCTCTATAGAAATTGTTGAATGGCAGCTGAATACAGATCACGTCTGTGCCCTGGCTTCCCCTTCCTGCATCTCCCTCCCGGATAGCTGCTAGGGTGGTTTTCCTTTCTCAACTCCCTAGTGCTAACTTTTCACCTCCCTGAATCTCTTCACTGCTTGTCCTTCCTCATATGACCTTCTTGTACCTTTACCCTTGCGTTATTCAGAATACCAGCCATATTCTCACTGTCACTTTTCTTTTTTTTTTTTTCTTTTGTTACGTCTTCCTTCTCGCTGGCCTGATGTTTGAACCACACAGCTCTTAGCAAATATGAAGCTCTTCATTTTATTGAAAAACAAAACTAGAGATGTGTTTTAAGGAGTGCTCTTGTATCACTGTGATGAAGTAGCATGAATAGGATTCCAATTAATTTTAGTTCTGATTCAGCAGCCATTTCAATAGCTTTCGAATTGATCCAACATATTCTATCCCACTTATCACAAAACTTGACCTTGGAAAAACCACACTGAGCAATAATATTTTAAATAAGCCTTTGACTGGCATTATAATTGTCATCTTCTAAAGAATATATGCCAATGTTCATGAAATTACGAACATTTGTGCTGCAGGAGGGAGAAAAGTCTGATAAGAAGGACCACCAAAAGGCTATAGGAAGTAGCTCTAATCATAAATCTTGTGTAAACATAAGAATTTGGGAGAGTGAATTAGTGTGTGTGAAAGGGCATGGGACTGGAATTGAAACCTGTACCTTTGCACTGAGCTATATCCCCAGGCCTTTTGAATTTTTATTTTCAACCAGGGCCTCGCTAAATTGCCCTGGCTGGGCTCAAGCTTACATCATTATAGGTATATGCCACTGTGCCAGCCCCCACATGAGAATTCTAGACTGTAACTGAGTTAGTACTGCCAGAATAGACTGTTAAACACACCTATATGCTAGTCATATTGATGAATAAACATGGACTGCTAAAGCTTGCATTATTCTTAAAGCATTGCATCCCAAAGATTTCACAGCATAGGAACAATAAAGCTTTTACGCTGATCACAATTGTTCTTCCACTTTAATGCATTTGGTTTGTTTCAGTTCTTTGATATTTAACCGACATTCTTTGATGACTGTGATGCAAAAGTGAAATTACAATATTTTATTGAAAATAAGCACTAAGAAGCATTTTTAAAAGTTGGAAGTCTCTAACATAATTCTTAAGCTATTTGCATGCCCATCAGTGCAATGAGAGAGTCTTCCGTGTATCATTTCAATGATAGGCACCTGAAGTGATCTGGCTCACTTCCCACATCAATACAATCTCCAAAGAGGCCAATTTTTAAAGTCATGTATTAGAAGCATCATTTACCGATTGCAGATAGATAGAAATTTTTGAAGGTGCAATTATGTCATTATCAAATTATAAAGTTACCACATTTACTCATCAAGATAATGAGAAAAACTCAGTGATGAATATTTTTAGAGAAAGAAGTTAGTTTTATGTAAAGAATATTTTCATAATTTAAGTGAATGTTATAAACATAACCTGCGCAACTCTAATCTTTTAGGTACTGTGTATAATTTTTATTTCTAATCATTTAACGCAAATGAAAGAAAATGAGAAGCTATGGAATTAATGTTTATGATGATTAAAATAATTCTACCACAAATGGAGATTGTATTTAAGCAAGTTCTCTACGTATAATGATCTAAGCCTTCATATTATCAGCAAATTAGTGAATGCAATGTCATTGTCATGCTGTTAATGTTAACAGTTGTATCTTTCATGGCAATATACTTTGCCCAGCTTTCTCTGCAGCCTCTATTCCCCTACCATCTGGAATATTTTAACAGTGGATGATTTGGTGCTATATCATGCTTTTCTGATCTTTCAGATTTAGAAACTTTTGTTTTATCTTGTTTTGGTATAAGCACAAGTGATAAGTACTAACTCCAAAGGACTTTGTTTCAGTGTGCAGATTCCTGGATCTACTCTTCCTATGTTGAACAACGCAGGTTAGTTTCTTTGTATCCCAAAGTGTAAACTCTAGATTATACAAGAATTCATGCATTAGCATCTTCCAATCTATTTTTTAATATGGAAAAATAGTATATGCAACTAAGAAACAGAAGAAAATATTAACTCTCAGCCCAAATTTCCTATCAAGCTTAGGTTTCATGTCAGTTTTCTTGTGTCTGTTGCTAGCACCAAATTACATCTAAATGAATTACACCAAATGCTTTAAAACATGGAAGAGCATACTGCAAATATTTAACGTAATATTCCTTTCTGGTCATACATATAGGGAGTATACATGCACAGATGTATATACTCTGATCATTACATTAAAATTGTCACTAAAATGTCATTACAGTTAGCATTATGGTATGAGCTCTGAGATAAAGTTCTTGAAGAAATGCAAGATGGTGCAGTGGTAGGAGCCCTGAGAACAGAGTCAGGAAAAGTGGGTTCTCATCTCAACACCACTTGTCCACTCTTGTTCTAAGGTCAGTTCCCTGAGCCTGTTTTCTCCTCCATAAAGCAGGGCACCTCATCTTTCTGCCTCGAAAAAGTTTGCCAGCATTCAGTGCATTAATACCTGAGAAAGCATATTGAAAACTTAAAAATAGCCTCATAAAGAGTGGTTCTTACAATAAGGATAATAGGTAAGAAACTTTTACAGTTGGAGCATTAATAAAAAAACACATGGTGTTCAGGTGGGCATGTTTGGTTTCAAAATTAAAGCTGATTAACATTTACATGATGATATTTATTTATTTATCTTTTTTTTTTTTTTTTGTGCCAGCAATTGAACTCACATCCTTGCACTTGCCAGGCAGGCTTTGTTCTGCTGATCTATGTCCTTGGCCCTATACGGTGAAATTCATAAGTTTCAGGATTCATGTTTAATTCTCACTAACACAGGGCAATGTATAAAAACCTAGCTTAAAAGTTATTTAAAAAATTATGCCCAAACTCAATAGTTGTAAGGAAAGCTGTATTCACATTGAATAATTAAAATGATAATAATATTGAACTACACTTCCTCAAATAATAATGTCATCAAACATTTTGTAAAAATTAATTAAGACTCACACTTTACTTATTTGAAAATGAATTAATAATTCATGGAATAATGAGACCTATACAATCAACACCATTAACTGGTTCTTAGGATGAATTTAATCCCTTAGTCTTTTAATTTAATCACAAGAAAATTCTCTCATCTTTTATTGACTTGCATTTCAATTGTCCTCATTTTAATTTTTAATAAATATACCTTCGTTATTACTTAAAAAATTATAATACAAACTTTAAAAATAGTCTGGCTCTTATGGATCTTCGAAATTAAAAGAGATATTTAGATAGTGTCTTTCATTTTTTAAAAATAATCACAAAAAAAGAACAGAAAAATTTTTATCTGGCTTATTTTGAAGTACACAGAATTACTTCTAAAATTGTGTGAGAGAGACTTAAAAAATAGCATTTATATAACATAATTTCTGATTTTAAAATCTTTAATATTTTCATTAACACTTTAGGTTCCACTTCTCACTATGCAGAATTCCTACTGGACTCAAATTTCTTTACTGAAGGCTACAAAAATGAACCTGTAAATGGAAATCTCTTTTTTCCAAGGTAGAATGAGAAAAAGGGCTTTCACTTTTCCAGAAAGCTGCCAGATTAGTTTTAATTTACTTAACAATGAAAATCAATGATAAAAAGATAATGACAATATTATTTGTTTTCAGGTTTCTTCATTTCTTTATCACATGAAGGTATATATGTATATATTTTTTGAAGGGAACAGATTACTTTGCAATACTTTGGAATTCTTACTTTTGCAGATTACTTTGCAATTCTTACTTTTAATGAATAACCAATTCCTACTAAACTGCCTATATTATCCTGAAAGTTAAAAATTCTAAAAAATCCAAAGGTATTCTTGTAGCAATGCTGAAAATATAGGTGGAAAGGTCAGAGCCATTGGAATCTATTCCTCCAGAAGTACACTTCAGAGAGGTGGCCATCTTGTTTGCTGAGTTGACCGTGAAGTCCTCATCATGGGGCATGTTGCATGGAATATGACAGATGCTCAAACATATTTAATTAACCAAATAAATAAATGATGAATTATTGGTATACTAGGCAGGATCTAATAATGAAGGATCAAAAGTTTTATTCATACACACACATACATGGAGAAAAAGAGACTCTCAGTATTAGGTGCAAAAAGCTAGTTATCCAACTATAACATTTGTACAAATTATACAACATAAAATGCTGCAAATTGCTTATAGAGATTATATATGCATGTGTGTGCGTGTTTGTGTATGCAAATATCACAATATGACAAGAAGGACAAATAAATTGAGGAAAGCAGGTACACTTGGGATGAGGGAAAAGTTTAAGGTTACAGAACACAAAGGCAACTATAATTATAATTGTATTATTTTTAAACCAATAATGCAATTTAATGTTAAAAACCTGAGTAGTGAACTACATCCTTACTTTCCATAGTATCAGTGCTTATATTTCTCTTTGTATGAAATATCTCAAGATAAAATTGTTTAATAAAAATATTCAACATACCCATACTAAATTCATAGAGCAACTCAGTAGGAAAGTCTCTTTCTTAATAACATATGATAATTTGGTATACTTTGATTTTTAAAAGCTTAGAAACTTATTTTAATAATGTACTTAATTTAAACTGTGTATTCAGACCCTACTAGTTTAAAATATCAGTGTAATTTTGTGGTAAGAGAGCACTGAACTATGCTGTAGAAGTTTATTGCTGCCCTCCAAAATCTCATTCTTGCTATTACATTTATATCAGACAGTAATTAATTAATACACACCCATATACAGATGACCCTGTCCTTACTACAGCACAAAACTCTTCTCATCCTGTCCCTGGCTTTGAGAAGCTTACTGTTGAAGGTGTCTTTCAATTTAGAAAAGCTTTTGTAATACACAAGAGGAAGCCACTACATTAGTCTGAGGCATTTATATCTTATGGTTTCTCTGCTTGGATATGTGATCTTTATTCTGCTGCATCTTTGTTCTGGGTGAAGATACAAAGTTCTTTGGTATTTTCTACACTCTCAAGCATACTGTTCATGCTTCGTAAATAATAAAAAAAAATCACAATATTTAACCTTTCATTATAGTTGCCTGTAGCTATTGCATTCATCTCTTCACGATTTGCCTCTAATTCATCTTAATGTCTTTAATGACCATTTTAATTAAGCAAAATAATTCTGCATGGCTATAGTTATGGATTATGCTAAGAGGAATATACATGTATAACACAATTACATGTATTTGTGACTTTAGACCAACAAAACTGTTTAATCCTTATCAGTGACATCAGTGCGGACCCAATTAGCACAGTTTGCAGCCACTTCATAATTCAAAAGAATGTGATCGTTCAGCTGGAAGCACATTTGACAGAAACTCCATAGTCATGAAAGTAAAAGCTTGCAAGATCACCCACTAGGATGGAGAAGCTGTCATTCTCTCATCAGTGCTGTTGAATACTAATGTCAAGGTCAGAATGGTGTAATTTTAGGCTGCCAAAATATTTCTGGAATTGATATACCAGAAGATGCTTAAGAAAGTAAAGATACGGAACTTTGAAAAACTTTCTCAAGGTGTAGTTTGATCTGACTCTTTACTTCAGGAGACAAGTCTCCATTTTATCATTGTTTTCCAACAAAATCTTTTTCTAATTCTCTTGCAGAATGATTCCAATATTCTTCCTTCCTTTTGTTCTCTATATTATTAAATTTATATCTTGGCTGAGAATCGTAACTATTGTAAAACTCTACTCCTTTGAGATTCTAATTTTAAAAGGAAGTCTGCTTTTGTTAAGCTTAATATTCACCCCCCGCACCCACACGCACACTCCTGCAATAATGACGAGTGTAAGCTACATTTATTTCAAGTACAATTTTCTAAAAATGTCATTTCAAACATGTTTCTCTTCTCAGAGTGTAAAGAATGAGAAAATAATAAATTGAGAGAAGTTCAAATTATATTGAATTTCCAGGACAATAGTTTGTTCTAATTAAACAATAATCACCACATTGTCACTAAATACCATTTTTCTATGAAAAAATGTGTATTTTTCCAATGCTTTTGTATATATTAAGTATGCTATTTGCTACTTATAATCATTCCTGAAAACAGAGTCATGCTTGTTGCCACTGTTTTAGAAATGGTTCTAAGTGTAAGGTTCTAATTAGCTGTTGGACTTCCTGAAAATGAACAGTAAATAGGATGAGAGAGAACCTGGATTTGGAATCCAGTGTCTCAGATGTGTATCAATATCTTTATACTGTAACACATTAACTATTTATTACAATTTCATCAAACATAGCACCCTAAATTATTCTCCAGATTTATGTATTTCCCTATATGAAATTTTATCGATATATGAATTTTTATATATGAAATTTTTAATATCTGAATTTATATATATATATGGCATTTTAGGAGAAAATGTATCTCCCATTTCTTTTAATTTTTATATTTGCTGAAGATTTTAAGATTTCATTCAAACAGAAAAAAAAAATTTATATTTGCCCAGATCTGATTGATTTTACGAACACAAATATGTCAATGAGCTATGCCAAGCAATAGCTCAGTGGGATTGCTTTCCATATTCTGGATACATTTTGAAAGATGTCTAAAATGACATGTTTGCTGTAAAATATACATGGCCGGGTGAACTTCCTTAGTCTTATCTTGCGCCTCAGTAACTCTAAAGAGAAAGTGAAATCTTTTCTTCTGCATCAGACATGTTTTAAAAATATTTAAATATTGCCTTCAAATATTCCTTAGCCTTTATAAATATATTGCATCTGTTTAACAAGTATCTAATTTTAACTTACTGCTAAGGGCTCAGGGGCAGAAAGTCATCACCTTTTTAAGTGTTTCATCGTGGATGTTTTCGTTGAATCAATTCAGTCAATAATAGACTATGCCTATGCTTAGCTTTAAAAACAATTTATCAGCTTCCTATGGTGCTTTAAATCTTCTAAGATGATTATGTAGACAGCACTACAAGTCTGCTAAACATTAAGCAACCTTTTATGATTTGATTGTAAAATTTAAAAATGATGCTGTGTTATAAATGACTAAAAGCTTGGCCTCGGAAATCATGGTATAAACCCTACAATGAACCACAGCAATCACTGGAATATTCACTGCTAAGGCACCACAGACAGATCTAACTTAGAGGTCACCTTCTTAAAGGAAGAATTTGAATAACAGGATACAGTATCAGAGAGGTAGAGAAGAGTAAATTCAAAGTTCAGTGTGGGTCAGGAGGTGAAATTCATGTAGAAACAGCATATTTCTAGTCTATCTCATGTCTTAGTTTACTAGGTATCTTGTTTGTCATTCCATAACAAGTATTTTGCTAAGCTTAAATGGTGTTAATCACACAATCCAAGGAATATTTCTAGGAGGTCAGCCAGGGCCTGTGATAGGTCCTAAGAATTTACTTGTAAGTAAAATAAATCCCTGCTATTAGAAAGCTCAAAGTCCAAGGGGGAAAGAAATTGAACTAAATAACCAAGGACTGTGTGATTTATTTAAATGCAAGGACTTTTCTCATATTCCAGCAATTGTACCCTTTTTTACTTAAAGGAAAATAGTGGTATTTTAAATGTTAAAATGGATATCACTATAGTAGTACTAAAATAAGCACAACAAATGGGAGAAAAAGAAAGGATATGCTGATTATATCATGCATAACTCAACACTGTTATCACCCACTCTTAGGCCTTAGGAGTGGACCTGATGGTCAGAGTCCTGGAAAACCAACGTGCTGGTTCTTGTGCAATGAGCTGCCACATGGCGGGCATCTGTCCTCTCCTGGGAATGCTGTGTCCCACCAGGCTAAAGTTGTTTCCTCATTAAAAGGTTCATCCTCCCCGTTACTCCTTCCCAACACAGGATTTTGTGAAAACAGCTGTGCTTCTAGTCCTAGAGCAAGCCCATGGCTTGGTCTTTAGGGCAGTGGCAACAGGGATCGCTCAGACTCCTGCACTTGGGGATTTGAATGCAGCACCCCAGTGTTTGACAGCTTATCTGTGGATAATATGGACTTCATGGAACTATTTGACAGACAGTCCCCTACTTGCTCATTTCAACGTGGGAAATACAAGTAAATTCCACCTGCCTTATAGATGGCAGTGAGAACTGAGAAAATGAAGTTTAGAGTTTTTCATCTAGCAGGCAATTGATACACCAGGTTTTCTTCTTCTCTTCTCCTTCTTCTTCTCCTTCATCTCCTTCTTCTCCTTCTTCTTCTTCTTCTTCCTCTTCTTCTTCTTCTTCTTCTTCTTCCTCTTCCTCTTCCTCCTTCTTCTGGTACTGAGGATTGAACTCACAACCTTGTGCTTACTGGGCAGGTGCTTATGCCACTGAGCTCAATCCCCAGCTCTTCTTTCTTTCTTCCCTCCTGTTCTTTTATTTCTTCTTGTCTTTCTCCTTAGCCATCATTTACAAGTTGCAACCCAAGATGAACCAGTTTGACATGAGCTGGAGAAGAGAATACAAATGATCATGGTCTGCCAATAAGTCACAATAAACTGAAATTGCCTGTAATTACAGACCACAGGGTTGATGTGATGATTAAATGAAATAATGCAAGTAATGAAAGTGCATAGTAAGGACTCACTAAGTATCAGCTACTCTTAATTGTAATATAATCTAGTTTCACTGTGGAAGCAGAGTGGAATTACTAGTTCCGCAAGTGTTGGATGAAACAATACAAGCAAAGCACACAGTATATAGTAAGTGCTCAGTAACTCCTAGGTGCTCTATTGGCTTTTACTGGAGGGGTTTTTTAGTGAGTGAGAATGGGATTGGTAAAACCATTGTAAGGTTAGGTTTCTGCTCTTACCTTGCACCCTGCGGATCATCTTTGATGGTAAGTGAAGAAATTGCTTTATCTTCTGCCTGCTGTGAAGCTACTGTTGGGATTATTATACTGGCATAGATCTCAAGCAAGTCTAGGAAAGAATAGATGAACTCCACTTTCTCTTAGCTCAACGGACAATAATCATATTCACCAGAATCTGAAAGAGAACATAGGTTAAAAAGTTCTAAAATTTTTTTGTAGATCTAAATTTTAATTGGCGTGCTTTCATCCTGAATACCCTTCAGTCTAGTGACATGACAAGAGTTTTGCAGAGTTGGATTGATAAACATAATTCTTTTCAAAATATTTTTGTACATATCACCTTAGTTCTACAGTAAGTAAACATGTATTTGCTACATTACCTGTGTGATATTTAGCTTTCAAAATTTTCTAAGAAATTGCGAGGAAAATGTCAAATATAATAGGATGCCAACAGTCTTATTTTACATATTTGCTTGCAGAACTGTGACTTAAAAACACTTGCTACACCAGGCATGGTGGAGCACGTCTGTAATCCTAGCAATTGGGAGGCTGAGGCAGGAAGATTGCCATGAGTTTGAGGCAAGCTTGGACTACATAGGGAGACCCTGTCTCATAAACAAACAAACAGGCAAAACCTTAACCTCAAATTATAAAGACCATGGTTCAAATCAAGTGTTCAGGAAACACAAAAATTGCCAATGTGGATAGCAATAAACTAAGCCTCACCTTAATTTTGGCTTTCATTTTCAACCCCAAACCCTAAGCACACATTGAAATGTTGCTTATATAAGTTAAAACATTCAATGTCTGGATTGTCTTCTTAACAAAGAAATTCAGTGAAACAGTTCAAGACAAAAGCAAGTTTTACCAAAGCACAAAAAAGTCTGTCAAGTCCTAAAAATAAGTCTCTTATACTACATTGTTTGCTTTGGAATCCAAATAAATTAAGAACAAGACACTCTTTCTTTAAAGTGGTGACCCATTTTCTGGCAGTGGACTGTGGCTTGTTCACCTCTTTATTTATATGTGACTTATGCTAACTAATGGACTCCAGGCTCCACCATTTCTAATAGGACACAGTGGCGGCAGCTGGAAGATTGAGCTGGATTTTTTTTTTCATTCAAGCCTGAGATTTCTTCCTTGAATCATAAAACTTGAGAAATACATGTTGACGTTGTATAGTCTCACTGTGGGCATTGGCTGGGCATCACCATAATTGTCAGTGACAGACATTCTTTCACAAAGATACGTTCTCACCTAATTTGTGTGAAGCAGTCCCCAAAGAATGTTATGGTAACAGCCAGTACATGTGCAATATTGCTTTCAAATCACATGCATGTGCCAAATGCCAAAATGAAAATTTGTGGAAATGACATCTACAATTGAAAAAAATACACCTCATGAAAACCATGGGGAATTCTGCTTTTCTGGGTGTTGCTTTGGTTAGTCCCCTTTTAATCTAAAATGACTACTTTATCACGCTTGTGAGCTGACCTGTGTTTTAGCAGTGAGGCATGAGAAGTTTGGGTCATACAAGGGGCACCTGCGACAGTGGCAAGTTCAAGGAAAACTGCAGCACAGTATAAAGAACTGACAGAAAAACTCGGGGTGTCTCAATATTTCCCCCACTTAATTTTGCTTTGCTTATGTCAAGGTTTCTCAAATTGATCAACAGGGCTTCTTTTTAGGTGTATTAATGATCATTAGGTTTTTTATGCTGCTTGCTATATGTCAAGCACTAGTCCTAGTATTTTACATATATCAACTCATTTAATTTTTACAGTGATCCAAAGACAGATGAAGAAGTTGAAGAGCAGAGATTAATTAAAGTTTGAGCTGTGGTCTAAGCACAGACTGATTCTAGAGCTTGTGTACTTATAATAGCAGGAGCGTTTATAAATTTTATGAAGTTAAAGCATTTGAAAAAATATGCATTCAAGAAGTGTAATCTATTATTTTTGCTACTGTTATCATTTTTATTATGTTTCCACTGTAGACTCTGCTATCTGCACTTATACAAAGAAATTATTTGGATAGTTTTACCAGTGTGTGCAACAGCTTTGGAAATCGGAACACCTCTCGAGAAATCATTCTGCCTCTATTATAAGATATTCATAGATTAATTATATAACACTTTCTGTTTTTCTGATGTATACTATTATTTGGGAAAAAGATTTATAAGTATGTAATTGTATTAATGACACAGAAAGCTGTTTATTTTTAAACTTCAACCCAAACACATTGCTTCCTTTAACCCACTATGCTTAATTCATTTTGACAGCTTTACTGAAAATGTGAAACTTACAAGTGCCCCTTTCCCAATGTCGCTCCTCGGGGAGGAGAGGTGTGGAGACAGCTTCCAACACTCAGTGAAACTTCCCTTGACCCGCATATGCATCTGTGCATGCGATGAAAATTCATGAGCTGCCTTTTTCTTTGAAAGTGAACAAGATCTTCCAGTCCCTTTCTGTGAATAACAGCGAGAAGAATCTTTCCCTAGAGTCCAGGGGTAGAGGACACAGTCACCCGCATAATGCAGGATAGGAGGGCTGTCCTCTCTCAGGTGGGGGCAGCACCTAATCTGCTGCAGCCCTGTTCTGGCCCTGTGCTGGGGCTGATCACAGTGTTGTCCCAGTAGCTTTTTGTTGGTTAGCTCTGTCTTATCCAGCTCCCTCTCAGTAGCTGCTCCTGGCACTTTTTTTTTTTTCCCAATCTCTTTGTGGTATTCAGCTTCACATCACTGTAATGAATAGCTGAAATAATTTATAAGGAGGAAAGCTTTCTTTTATGATCATTTGGCCCCATTGGCTCTAGGCTCCCCGGTGAAGGAACACATCCTAGAGGAGAGCTTGGCGGAGAAAAAGTGCTCACCTCATGGCTGGGAAGCAGGAGAGACTTTGGAATGGAGCGATGATCATAACTCTGACATAAATATTTTCAGAAAACCTAGCAATACAAGGAATTATGGTAGGTTTTCAACACTCATTAAAAAAATACTTTGAAAACTTTTGATAACATTCTAAGGCATAGGTTACTTTTTTAAAAAACTGTTTTATTGACATAAGATTCATAGAACTTAAAGTTAGGCACTGTGGAGTGAGTAACTGAATGGTATTTAGTATGTACACAATGTTGTACAACTTTCACATCTATTTTTTAAATTAAGTTTATTGGCACAATTTGGATATACATAATGATCATCTGAGTCATAGGGAATTGGTACCTGTATATGATGTATCTTGATTCTTATTTTTTGTTCCCAATCTGATCCACTGCTTTCAACCTCTCTTCCCCTCCTTGTTTATAAACCTTTGATTATTTGTATCCTTTTTTATCATTTTTTTTCTTTTCTCTTCCTCCCTTTCCCCCTTATGCCTCCCTAGTTCCCCTTTCTTTTGAATAATTTTTTCCCATTTCACAATACCTATTGTATGCTTTGGCCTTATTTACTCTTTCATTTTCTCATACCAAAAAAGCAATATGATATTTACACATGTGTCTAATTTACTTCACTTAAGAGTATGGTGTTAAGGCCCATCCATTTACCTAGAATTGTCTCAAGTTTAACTGTCTTTATGACTGAGTAGTACTTCACTGTATTTTAAAAAAATCATATCTTTTTTTTATCTATTCTTCAGTTGATGGGTGTTTGGATTGTTTCCAAGCTCTAGCTATTGCAAGCTATGCTGCTATAAACATGGGTGCATATACATCACTGTGGTATGATGTTTTTAATCCTTCTGGGAAGATACCTAGAAGGGGAACATCTGGGTTAAAAGGGATCTTTATGTCTAGTTTTTTGAGGAATTTTCACACTGATAGCCATGGTTCTTTCACCAGTCTATTCGCTTACCAACAATGGAGAAGGTTTCTTTTTCCCCAGATTCCCTCCAGCATTTGTTATTGGCTGATTTCTTAATAACAGCTATTCTTTCTGGAGTGAGATGGAATCTTAACATTGTTATAATTTGCATTTCTTGAATGACCAGTGTTGTTGAACATTTTTTCATATATTTATTTATCATTTGTATTTCTTCCTCTGAGAGATACGTATTCATCTCAGATGCCAATTTTTGTATTGGGTTTTTAATTTTTGTTTTTTTCAGCACTGGGGATCAAACTCACAACCCCACACCTGCCAGACAGGTGCTTAAGTCACTGAGCCAAACTCCTATCCCTAGTTTTTTGAGGCAGGGTCACACTGTGTAGCTCAGGCCGGCCTTGCACTTGCATTGTAGCTCAAGCCGGCCTCGAATTCACAATGCTCCTCCTACTTCAACCTCCCGAGTGCTGGGATTAAAGGCATGCACCACCACACCCGGCAAGGGTTTTTAAATTTGGGATGTCTGATATTTTTCAGTTCTTTATATGTTTTAGATATTAGTCCTTTGTCTGAGGGACAACTGGCTAAAATTTTTTCCCACTCTGCAGGTTATCTTTTCACCCTATTGGTAATTTTTTTTTTTTTTTTTTTGGCTGTGCAAAAGCTTTTAAATAGGATGAGATCCCAGGTATTTATCCTTTGCAATATTTTCTATGTGACTGGGGTGACATTTTAGCTTATATCTATATCTTCAAGTGTTCTACCTATTCTCTGTTCCAGAATATTTAGTGTTTTTGTTTTAATATTTAGATCTTTGACCCATTTCAAACTTAGTTTAGTGTGTGGTGATAGACATGTGTCCAGTATTAGTCTTTGGCATCTGGAAAGCCAGTTTTTCTGGCACCACTTGTTAAAGAGGCTATCTTTCTTCCATGAACAGATTTGGTCCCTTTGTCTAAAGGTGGGAGAGTGTGTTTAGTGTTGTTTCTGCATCTTCTAATTTGTTCTATTCATCTTCAGGGTTTTTTTTCCAGTATCATGCTGTTTTTATCACTGTAGCTTTGTAGTATAACTTCAGGTCAGGGATTGGGATGCCCCCTGCCTTTCCTTCGTTGCCTAGGACCATTTTTGCTATTCTAGGTCTCTTCTGGTTTCAAATGAATTTTAGTAATGATTTGTATAGTTCTGTGAGTTATGCTAATAGTATTTTGATTAGGATTGCATTCAATCTGTATAACAATTCTGAGAATATGGTCATTTTCATAATGTTCGTTCTTCCTACCCATGAGAAAGGGATATCTTTTCATTTTCAGATATCCTCCTCAATCTCCCTTTCCAGAGTACTATACTTTTCAGTGTATAGTTCTTCTACTTCCTTTTTTAGGTTGATTTCTAAATTCGTTCCTTCTTTCTTTCTTTTTTGATGCTGTAATGAAAGGTGCGATTTTCTAACTTCTTTCTTAGTGTTTAGTTGTTTGTGTACAGGAACGTTATTGATTTTTTGAGTGTTGACTTTATATACAGCTATGCTACTGAATTGAGTTATCAAATCTACAATTCTTTTGGTGGACCTTTTGGCATCTTCTATGTAGAGAATCATGTCATCTGCAAATAGAGATAATTTACCTTCTTCCTTTTGTATCTGTTATGCTTTGTACCTAGATGTCTCCCCAAAGCCTCAAGAAGTCATGGGGGTGGGCTTCTAGAGTTTGTGATTGATTCATGTTCCAATGCTGGGATTATGGGTATACTACACCTATCCTAGGGCAGGTAGCCTATATACAGTCTAAGGGAGGCAAAGAGTCTTGCTTTGTTTCTCCTCTCCTTTTGCTCTTGTTGCTTTTTCTGTCTTCCACCACCACAAAAACTCACCCCTCTGCCATGCCACCCTGCCTTGGAGTCAGCTGATTATGGACTGAAACCTTCACAAACCTTTTCTTACTTAATTTTGGGTGTCAGGTATTTTGTCTCAGCAGTGAGAGAAAAGTGACCAACACAGCATTCTTATTCCTTTTGTTTTTCTTGTCTAGTGGCTTACTAATATTTCTAGAACTATATTGAGTAGGAGTGGTGATAGGTGACATTCTTAGGTTGTTCCTGATTTTAGAGTGAAAGCTTTCAGTTCTTGACCATTAGAGATGATGTTGGTTGGTTGTTTGTCATAGATGACTTTTATAAGATTGAAATAAACACTATATATTTAAATTTTCTGTAATATTTATTTTGAGTGGCTGTTGGACATTGACAAATGCTATTTCTGTGTTTATTGAGATGATCATGTGATTTTATCTTTGGCTCTGCTGATATGATGTATTACACTTATTGATTTGCATATATTGAACAATCACTGCATCCCTGGGATGAATTCTATTTGGTCATGGTGAATAATCTTCTTGTTGACATGCTGCATTCTATTCGCCACTATTTTATTGAGGATTTTTGTATGTAAGTTCATTGGGGAAATTGGTCTGTAGTTTTCTTTTTTGGTTGGGTCCTTCTCTGATTTTGGTATCAGGTTAGTACTTGCTTCCAAGAATGAGTTTGAGAGTATTACTTCCCTTTTGATTTCATAAAAGTGTTTCATCAGTGCCACATCTTTTTATCAAATGTTTTGCATCACCCAAAATAAAGCCCCTTACCAATTAACCACTTTCTCCTTTTTTTCCTCAACCCCTGGAAACTATCAATTGATACTATTTTCATATAGATTTATCTGTTCTGGATGTTTCTTATAAATGGAATCATGCAAACATATATGACCTTATATGTTTGGCATATTTTACTTAGTTTTGTGTTTTTGAGGCCTATCCAGGCTGTAACATGTATCAATACTTTATTCCTTTCTGAGGAAGAAAATATGCAGTTGTACATGTATAGAACATACAACATGAAAATATCAGTCTTTTTCTCCATTATTCCCCTGATGGATATTTGTACTATTTCTACCTAGTGGCTAGTGGACATAATGCATCTATGAATATGCATGAATGCATATTTATTTGATGCCTGCTTGCAATTTTGATAATATATATCTAAGAATGTAATTGTACTCTTCTTAGATTATCTTTTTAATTATTCAGGTTATATTACTCTTAAATCAATTGGTATAATCCTTACTGGTTCAGGTCACCATGAATGATGTTTTATTAGCTATTTCCTCTGCAAAATAGACATTTTCCCATCTCCAATCCTATTCATTCTTTCAAATTCAGCTGAGGCATCACTTTGGAAGCCTCAGAATATTCTAAGTATTATTTGTACTCTCTTGTGTTCCCTTTCTACAGGACAAAGAGAGATAGGATGAATCCAATAAGAATGTTTGCCTTAAAAATGTATTACTAATTATGTCATTCATCAAACATTTCTAAGTTCCGTTGACCTAAGACCTGTGTGAAACACTGAAAAAACAAAAAAGAAACAGAAATCATCCCTTCCCTCACTGAGCTGCAATTTTAAAAGCAAATAAGTACAGTAAGATTTTACTACTGATACCATAGTCTTATTTCCAAAATGTATAAATTGTATTGCAGCATTTTCAAATGTGAAAATTCTCTATGTTTATTTTTGGATCATGAGCACATCTGTTCTTGTTCAACCTTGTTCTTGCCCAGATTAGTTCCAACTTTCAGTCTTGGTCCTCTGGGAACAAGAAGGGCTATTGGAAATTGTTTGTGATTTTATACCTGTCCAAAGACACTCTGGCAGACTGAATATCTCAAACGCTCACTTGTAAAACTCCATTTCAATCACACAATAGAAATCTATTCAATCCCACAACAGAAATATAGGTACTTCTAGAGCCTCCATATTCTCCCAAAACTTGGCTTAGCAGGAGTGTGTTTCAGTTTTAAAATTATAAATAAACATTTGCATTTGATATGCAAGAAACTCTATGAAACAAATCTAGTAATTCATGTGTTTTAAAGTTAATTCTTTAATCAAAATGATAATTTCCTAATCAATATCAGTTCCTAAGCAAAATAAAGAGTTCGGTTTTTGAAGTCAGGAAACATCAGATTTAGCTGGTGATGATACAAGGAGACATTATTAGGATACAGAGTATGTGGGTCCCAGAATTTAGTGGTTTAAAGAAGAGAGAAAAAATAGGACTTTATTGATCTTTCATGAAGGGACCAAGGATCAGTGGGAACAGGAAGTATTTTTTTCTGTGGGCTCAAGATAGGTGCTGCAAACTGCTATCAAGACATCTTTATCTTAGCCAGCAGGAATGAGACAGTGCAAGGAAAGCCTATTTGATCTTAGAAATGCAAACTGCAAAGAAAAGTTCCATCCATTCTTATCCAATATGCCACAATTTTGCTATGTGGTCACATTTCATTTTCAAGAAAAATTTGTAAACACAGTCATGTATTCTATAACTCTGAAGTTGTAATATAAAAGAAAAAGAATATGTATGTGTGGCGAGGAACAGCAAGCTCCACCAAAGAGTAAATTCTCTGATGTGAGAAGAGTTCCATTTAATTAAAGTAGAACCCAAGCTAGTAAAGATTTAATCTGACTGAGAGTCTAGATCCTAGAATAAATTTTAACTGTTTTTAATTAATAGAGCCTGTTATTTACAGTATTTGTATAGTAATAAAAAAACGTACTTTTTAGTTGTAAAACAGTCTGTTTACTGGGTTTGCTTTAGTTATGGTGAAGTAAAAGAAAATAGAAAAAATCAAGGTAAAACTAAACATTGCTTTAGTAATAAAGTTCTTTCCTGTTTTATTTTGTGGATTGTTGTAGGAAGAAAACACCAAACACATATGAATAACTGTTCTCCACTTTGGGGTCATCTACTTTTGAAAAGTAATGGTATACTAACATATTTTTGTGTGTTTGTCAATAAATTATTTAAACATTTTTGATTCAACAAACAAATCGAATTTAATACAAGAGGACAAAATCTGTTTCTTTGCGAAATTTGCCATAAAGATACATTTTACACTTGAAGTTAAAGTTTTCAATAATTTATTCCCTCTCTAGGCTGCCTGAGATTGTAAATTGTTCAAATTACTGCTTGGGTGCATGGATGACCTCGTAGCGGGGCACACCTGATGGCAATTGTTTATATATAGAACACAATCTTGATCAATCTCTGACACTTACTACTGACTTCCTGCTGCTCAGAAATGTGTACTCTAATAGCATTTGTATGTTTTCTTTTCCCTCAAGGTTTCAGATTCCTTCTCTACAAGAACACGGCAAATTAGAATGAACATCACAGACACCATAATAGAAGTAGTTCGAGCAATTTGATTGTATTCTAAGATACTATGATATTTGCTAAATAAAAATGCCTTATCTAGGTATAAAGATACAGCTTTATAGATATAGGCATATACAAAGATTTACTTCTATGTCTGTCTTTTGCACATTTCATACTCTAAAAGACTCTGGTCATTATTAACTCTTAACATGTAATATGGTCTCAAAATTTCAATCTAATATAAAAACAGACAAATCAAAAACTCAAAACAAACTTGTAAAAACTGACAAAACTTTATGATTAAAAATATAACCCTATGGAGATAACTTTATAGGCATATAATATGCCTACAAAGCTACAAGTTTAGCATTAGTTACTTTAAGGTGTTCAGATTGTTATATTAATTGATATACAAGTGTATGCTGAACTGTTATTTCTTAAACTAGATAATGAATTCTTAATCTGTTTTAAACATGCGTCTGTTTAAACAAACACCTTTAAAATGGATTTGTGCAGTGGAAGCTGAGACTCACTTCACATAAACATAAATTTCTCTGTTTAAATTTTTCTGGGTTAGTAGGAATCTTTTATGTCACTGAGAACAAATAACACAGAACATTCTACAAGTCCTTGTGGTTCCACTACTTTGACACTGAGGAGTTAAACATAATTAGGAAACAGACAAATGTTAAAGAAATCAAGCTTTTGAATCCTGTCTGAGTCGTATTTGAATTATATTTACATTTTCTATTTTATCTTCTAAATCTCTCTCAAATCTATTAATTTTTGTTTAACTCCACTGTCAATACAGCCTCCACAGGAGTGTCTGCTCTTAGTTGAACAAGTACAGCAGACTCTTGTTCCAATCTCCACTGAATTACTATGTCCACTAACATTTCACAATCCAGGCCTTCCTGAGTCACAGTGATTTTTATTTTGAAACACAAAACCATTCAAACTCCTTTTTGAACTATTTCAAATTGTCTCACCCCCTTAGACCTATGCTTTCAACTTGTTCTCTAAGTTCTTGCAGGTTCTGGCCTCTGTCTTTTGTTCAGGACCCTCTGTGATGCTTTGCTCCCTTTTTCTTTCCAGTCCAGCCACCAGCATCATTTTTCAGGCTACCTTTCCAGAGGAATTTTCTTTGTGGTCCTGATAACTTGAAATGCTCTACTTATTTATATTGGCTTTCTCTTTGCTGGACACAATACCAAACATTCATAATTTAAAGGATAAAAGCTTTAATTTAGCTCATAGTTTGTGGAGATTCTACCCATATTCAGTTACACACACAAGCAAGGAACATAATGGTGAAGGGTGTGGTGGAGCAATGATACTTAGCGAATGGTGACTGGGAGCATAGCAGGGGTCAGGGCCAGAGAGGAATATGTAAGCTACTATGTAGGTATCCAAGGATACACCTCCATGGTTCACCCCGACACACCCAAAAGACAGGCTTTACTAATCTGTTAGGTGTTTCTTAATGCAGTCCAATGAAGTTTGTTTATTAATGTGACCAGTCACAATCTAACCCTTGCAAGTTTCACATTCAAGCATATCTTAAACTATACTCAATCCTAAACAGAGATGCAAACAAGATTGCAATTTGCCTAAAATAGTGCAACTATCCCAAATACAGTCAAAAATGCAATAATCCCTTCTCTAATGTTTTAATAGTTCCAGAATTTAAATTTGCTAGTCCAAATCTCTTTTCAGACTTAAGGGGAACTTAACTGTGAACTTCTGTAAAAAAAGGAGGAGTGGATTTTTTTAAAAATCACATCATCTCCATGCACAATGGCACGGGGTAAACATTGCCAATCCAAAGGAGAGCAATAGAGGAACAGAAAAGAGTTGGTGCAAAGCAAGACTGAAAACTGGCAGAGGAAACATAAACGCTGTGGTTCCATTTCCAGTATCCAGGGCATGGTGTGGTAAATTGTAAGTTCCAAGGGTCAAATGTGGCCCCACCTCTATGGCTTACCAGTTGCAGGCTTCAAGCCCTTACACTTGGACTGGTTCAACTCCAGAAATGCAGTTTCCTTCAGTAGATGTACTACATTCCTGATATCTCCAACTTCCTGGTGTCTCCACTGTAGCTACAGCTCATTCCCTGCCCTCTCTGGTGCACTCATAATATAAAGAGAGAATTCAGTCTATGGAATTCAAGAAAGGAACATCATGGCAGAAGGGCATGGGGAAGTGAAACTGCTTAGTTCATGGCGGTGGGGAGCAGAGCAGGAGAATAGTGCCAGGGAGAAATTAGGCAAGGGACTACATATATTACCCAAAGTTGCACCTCTGTGATTCACCCATGCACACCCAAAGGTGCACTCAACTAATCTGCTGGCCTTTCTTAATCTAATGAAGTTGAGCAATCAAGATTAATGGACTTGCCCCTACTTCTTTAGCTAATTATTAGCCATATGGTTGTAAACTCTGTGTTCAAATTATTTACCTCATCTACCAGTTAGTAGAGAAGAAGCTACATGTGTTAAGTTAAAGAACAGTAACTTTATATTCCACCTGCCTTGTTACTTCTCAAAAACGTAAAAGTGAGTAACAGTATATTAAAGGACCTCTCTTTTCCTAGTCATAATTGTTACCGTGGCACAGGAACTTGAGCTAGTAATTCCTGTAAGTACCATACAATCAGCAAATACATTCTCTTCTTATACCTCAGTACCTATACTTGACACATGAGAGACTATTAAGACTGAGGACAATTCTTTAAACATGTTTTCAGTTACACAATAATTCATTCAAAATACTTGTGGACTTCATCATGTGCCAGAAACCATGTCATGAACTTCCGTGAACTTCTGTTCGGGTTGATTCTTCCTCTTGTTATGTGCTTCCCCTCTTTCCCTTCCATCCTTTGAATGTACTTAAGGCTCTGATGCACTCCTACTTTTCTTTCAAGGGCCAGGAAAAATATGACCTCTTCTTTGATGCTTCCATGAATTCTTTAGGCTGAATTAATTGCTCCTTTATCTGTGTTCCAAAAGGAGTTAGTTTATATATTTGTAAGAGCGCTCATCTCATTGCATTATAATTATTTGCATATCTGTGTCCATTGTAGACTTTTTTCTCTATGGCAGGAACCACATGGTACTCATTTTTAAATTTCTTATCTCATGCTTACATATCAAACTTACATCCCAGCTTCTATCACAGGGATGTTAGCATGTGACAGGCACTAGCTAAGTATCAGTTGTTGATTAAATGCTCAAAGTTACTCAAATGCTTATGGACACTACCATGAATGCTGAGATGTAAACAATTAGAAGATAAATTTTAGAATCTTTTCTGAGTGATTCGTTAAATAAATCTTTATGGCTTTGTCAGTTTTCGATGGAAACTTCTGCTGTAGCCAACAGTCCTAATGTATAGAAAAGACAAAAACAATAGAAAAATATAAACTGCAAAAATCAGGGCAATATGAAATCTGAAAACCAAATGGGAATGCAACTATCCTTGGAAATTAGGCTAGGTCACTGAGGAAGGACCCAAAGAAATAGCACAAGAGTATAGGGACATATTTGGGGGACAAAATACAAAAGAAACATAAATAGTCTTACAGGAAAATGAATATTTTCCTAAGTGATGGATACCAAGTAGGTTTATTCTACAGTAAAAAATCAAATCTTTGTCCATGTAAAGTAACATTTAAGAGGAAATATTTAAATACTACCCCCAAATTCCTTTTGTTATTATAACTCCTTTGAGGTTAGTCATATTATCTTTGCTGTTTAGTTAAATTTGTGGTTTGTGCATACCTGAGGGATTTTTAGGAATAGACAGGTTTAAGTCACCTACAAAATATCAGCTTTCTCAGGGGAGCATTGCAATTATCTAGCTTTAGCTGAGACTGTTAAATGACAACAGATCTCCGTATAATCCTCAGGTTCAGACATCCTGCCGAATGCTCCTGAAAAAATGGCTACAACCTAACCTGGAGTCAACTAACCTTCTTAAATCAGTTTGTGACTAGCTTTGGATTATACACTGAAGGGACATGGTTTCATACTCACATCCCATGACGTTCCTGTTTTAGGACAATCCTTTGCATCCATCCTTACTGTTGTTGTCTTAGAATGGCCAGAAATGGCAAGGTAATAAAAAAAATCTGATGAGGAAGGCTGGAGGCCCTGAGCTTACTGTGTCTTAATTTCCATCCTTCCCATTAATTCTGCTTTCAATTCACTTTCACATACCCTCATCCATACTGGAAAATGTTGACTTTATGAGTAAAACGAAAATAAAAATGGATGATATCAAAACAACTCCTACCTTGATCGTGGCCTGATGGAAAGCTTAGAACTCAAAATGCACCATGGAAGATGATTATTTTCTTAATAGTGTTTACAAGTGAATAGGATTAAATGACAGAAATTCTTGTTGCTTTGAGGAAGAAATACTGTTTCTAATTATTGCAGTGTTCAATGACTGTGAATAGGGAAAAGACTGAAATCTACACAAATAAAATATCCTATTTATATTTAAGAGAGAGAAAAGAATAAGCCTTCTGAATAGGTCTGCTAACATAATCTTTATATCTGATAAGGTACAGAAACATGATATTAACCTATGTCTCCCAGAGAGTAGCAGTTGTTGATAATAAACTCAATGACTAATTTATATGGCAGCTTGTATATTTGACAAGGAAACCATGGATCAGAGGTTTTTGACTTTTTTATATAAGACTCTCTCTGCATGGAATTCATCCTCCCTTTTTCCTCCAATATATGCACTGTATGAGTCAGTAGCTCCTACTTATCACACAAGACTACCCCACTGCCTTGGGAAATCTCAGTTCACCTTAATGTCCTCTGACTCTATGGTATGCAAAGTAATGCCACTCAGTCCAGAAATATGTCCATGTCCTGCTCCTGAAAACCTGTGAATATGTTATCTTACAGACAAACAGGGAGACTTTACAGATTTTATTCAGTTAGAAATTTCAAGAGGGGAGCAGCATTCTTGATTACATGCTTGGGTCCAATGCAGTCACAAGGGTCTTCTAAGTGAAAGATGATGGCAGAAGAGTCAGACGGATTCTGAATGGTGTGATGTTGAAAAGAGTAGATTGGTCAAGAAATGAGTCAAGGAGTTGGAAAGCAGGCACCATCTAGAAAATAGAGAAGAGACAGAAACCTATCCTCTCTTAGAATTTCAGGAGAAGAGTCAGGAGTATAGTTCAGAGGCGCAGCACTTGCCTGACAAGTGCAAGGTCCTAAGTTTGATTCCTGGTACAAAAAAAAAAAAAAA
>RJWM01008638.1:0-71878 GCA_004363535.1 Dasyprocta punctata
AAAAAAAAAAAAAAAAAAAAAAAAAAAAAAAAAAAAAGGGGAATAGCTGAGTCTAATGGAATTTCTACTTTTAGCTTTTTGAGGAATCTCCACTGATTTCCATCGTGGTTGTACCAGTTTACACTCCCACCAACAATGGAGTCATTTTTGAACAAAATAAGATTACTACTAATTGGACATGTATTCCACATTTCTGTTATAGAACATAAATTCTGTTCTATAACTTTTTCTGGCAGGTTTCCTGGACTGCTTTGATGCCATGAAAAGACTTTCCATAAAGATCCCAGCATGCTGGGAGGCTGACTCAGACGGGTGGCAAGTTCAAACCCAACCTGGGTAATTTAGTGACTCGGCAAGATCCTGTGCTAAAATGAAAAATTTTAAAAATGAAAAGGGATGTAGGTCGGTGTGAAGGCCCTGGGTTCAATGCCCGGTACTGGAAAAATAGAGTGTGGAGGGAGTCCCTGAATGTTAGTTTGCTTTTGTTTCTGAGAAGGGTCTAGCTATGTAGCTCAGGCTGGCCTTGAACTCATGGCAATCCTCCTGCCTCAGCTTCTTAAGTGCTGGGATCACAGGCGTGGGCCTCTCCAGGAAAAATTCCAGAGGCATATGTTAATTCCTGACAGGGGCTCATACAGACCGTATCTAGGCTGCTGAGAGCGGAAGCCAGGTGTCGGGAAGGCGGCCACTCCAGGCCACGCCCAGCCTGACTGGCACTCAGCTCCCGCAGATGCTGGGCACGCTCTGCGTGCCGATTCCATACCGATGAGCCTAGTGATGGAGTTGCCAGCGAGTGCAAACACTATGGCCCTTGGGGGGCCAGAAGACCCCCAAAGCCTAAGGGGGAATCTGCCCAGGAGTCAGCACGGCATGGAGGACTCAGGTCCTGCTGACAGGCAGTGGGGTGTGCCGCGCAGGGCACCTAGGGGCGCAGGGAGCCTGCTGCCTGTGACACCCATGCTGTCTTCCTCCCCGAGCCACCCCGCCTCACCCCAGCTTCTCCCTCTTGGATGGCCCCTGTCACCTGGAGCGGCATTCGCTTTTCTTTTTCTTTTGGTTTGCTGATCAGGGTCTCCTCGTACAATCCTCCTGCCTCAGCCTCCCAAGTAATGGAATGATGGGTGTGTGCCACCGTGCCAGGCTAAGGCAGCATTTCTAAGGGTCTCATTTGTGGTGCAGGCTGTCCTCCCTCCCTCCTGAGTGCCGCAGTGACAGGCGTGCACCACCACACCGGGCCAAGGTTTCTTACTTGTCTATCTATTTTTTAAAACTCTGGAACTGCTTGGGATGGCAACGTTTGATTTTGCAAGGCCAGCATGGTAAACACGATAGCACCAGCTTCACACGGAACAAAGGGCCTTTGTACAGCAGTCGGTGCTTGCAAATAAAGGTCAGCACAGGCCTCACCCACGCACCCTTACCGCAACGACAGCCGCTTCTCTTCCTCCGCCGGCCTGCCCAGTACTTCTTTAACTGTTTAAGAGCACAGATAGATGCCAGCCCACTCACCACCCCTGTCAGCTCAGCTGAGCCTTGCACGACCTTTGGTGTGGCAAGGTTCCTAGAGGCTCACGGGCTGCGCTCCCTAGTGGCACCCGAACCCTTCGACGCAGTGGTACTGGACCTAGCTCCTTCTCAACCTCAAGGAACCCCCGTAATGCTCATTTCTTCCCCTTAATTACTGCACCAAACCGGGCGTGGTGGCACATACCTGTCATCCTAGCACTCAGGAAGCTGAGGCAGGAAGATGGCTATGAGTTTGAAGCCAACCTGGGGTACATAGTTCAAGGTCTGGAAAACATTAGCGAGCCCATCTCAAAACAAAAACAAAAACAAACAAAAACTTAAAACAACAACAACAAAAAAACAAAACAAAAAACCAACAAAGGGAAACTTGGGGTGATGCTTGAGGTGGTTGTAAGGAATAAAGCTTGGGGGTAAAATGCCTGGAATTGTCAGGCTCACCGTGCAGCTCTGTCGCAGAACAAGCACTGTCCTGAAACCCGCAAGATCACTTCTTACGTTGTATCTTATTGTTTGCGGGGCCCCAGGACACACGGCAGTGGGTGGGCGCCGAGGGGACAGCAGGGACCCAGGCAGGGGTCTCTGGTGGGGGCTCAGGGGGGCTTCTGGCTGCCCCGGGTGGGGGCAGGTGGCAGCGGCACCCTTAAGGAGGGGTGTGAGCCCAAACAGCCAGTGCCGCGGGACGGGACCGGCACTCGGAGGAGCGGCGCGCCCGTCTTTGTCCCCAAGGCTGCTCTTGGCGGGGGCTCCGCGCCGCGATCGATGGCCCGGGTGGGGAGGTGGGCCGTGTTTGCGGAGGTTCATGGGAAAGGACCGCAGTGCGCTGTCGGCCCTGGGCACATTTTGCAGTTGTCAACTTGCTTCCTCGCACTCATCAGAGCCTGGGGGGCGTCTCCACCGCAAGCGTCCCGCCTGCCCCGGTGGCCTTTCCGCTAGTGTCCCAGCACGCTTCCACCACAGCTCCCCGCGGGCGGGGGCTGAGATCGGGGTTGTGGGTGGAGGCGGTTGGCGGCACCCTAGGGAACATCCTTTGGCTGGTGGACGCGGGGCCCGAGAGGCACAAAAGCCGCGGCCAAAGTCATCGGCCGGCGGGACGCGGGGCCCGCTCTGGGCCGGGAGAAGTCGGATCTCCAGACCCGGTGGGCGGGAACAGGTCGGCGGGTCGCGAACCCACGTCTGACCCGCGACTCACTCAGCCCCAGCCACTGGGAACCAGCGAGCCCCGCCCAGTCCCCGCCTCCGCCCCACGCCGAGGCCCCGCCCCCGAGACTGCAGCCCCGCCCCGCCCCCGCGGCCGGCGCCGGCGCGCGCTCTTCCTCCGCCCGCTCGGACCTGTCGCGCCCGCGGTGCTCGCAGCCATGGTGGCCTGGCGCCCGGCGCTCCTCGTCTGCGTCGCGTTCTCCCTGGCCACTCTGGTGCACAGAGGTAAGCGGGCGGGGGGCCGTGGGGACCTTGCCCCGCGGGCCGGGGTCGCTCTGCGCATGAGCGGCCCGGCGCCGCCTGCCGGGCCTGAGGCGGAGGGGGCGGGGCGGGGGCCCGGGTCGCAGCCCCGAGGCCGCGCAGTGGACGCCGCGACGCGGCAGGCGGGCCCCGCGCAGGTGTCCCTGCCGGGGACGGCAGCTGGTCCCGGACTCTGCCTGAGGGAGGGCCTCGTCGGGGGCGGCGGCGCGCAGGCCTCAGCCCGCCGGTCCCGGGGGCTCCGGCGTCTCCGCGCCGCGGCCTCGCCGCCGGTTTAGCCGAGGGAAAGGGCAGAGACCCCGCCCGGGCCGGGGGAACAGGTCCGTCGGGCCGGCAGCAGCGGCGAGGTCGACCCCGGGCCCGCCGCGTGTCGCATCGGCATCGGCGTCGGCGTCGGCGCTACCAGGGCGCCCCGGAATGCGGCATCCCAGGCCCCGCCCCGGCCCGCCGAGCCCGCTGCTGCGGCTCCCTGGGCGCCGGTTCGCAGGCGCGTTCGGAGCGGGAGAAGCGAGAAGCATAAATGCGGTCCGCAGTTAAAAATAGGGTCTCAAACACGCCGCGGCGGAATCTGCTTGCACTTATTTATATCCCGTCTCTACCTCCCAGTCGACGTTGTTCAAAGAAGCCAGGCTCTGTGACAGGACTGTGACACGCAGGCGACCCAAACTGAGGCTGTCTCGGTGGGGCTGTCCTTCTGGTGATGGAGGAAGCAAGCACAGGCATGAGATCTGTGGAATACGTTATCATCAGCGCCGGGAAGAAAAATAAAGCAAGTTACAGCCATGAAGAGTTGTTGAATTTTTCTCTTTCAGTTTTCCCACTGGGGATAACCTCTGTATTCTGTTTAATAACGTGCATTTGAAGGGAAAAGCATAAAATAGCGCCCCCCCCGCCTTATCTAAGACCTCTAGGGGACACCTGAAACCCCAGCGCTTGTGTTTGGCAGCACTGGGGCTGGAACCCAGGGCCTTGCACACATGCCAGCCAGGCAGCAGGCACTCTGCCACCGGAAAGCACCAGGGGTGTCAAGCTGTAGTTCTGCCATATAGTTCATCATGTGCACTATAGCCTTGTCCCGTTGTGCCTGAATTCATCTGTCCTTTCCACCCCTAGTAAGTGCCTAACAGGAGGGTAGTGTACACAGGGAGAATACAATGGGCAAAAAAGGAAGTTCACATTTCGGGTGACCTGCAGTGGGATGGCATGTGGATTTTAGGCTACACAAAATGGTGCGCAGTTTGAAACATAAGTTCTTTCTGAGCATGGATATCTGGAACTGTGGAGAACAAAACCTCAGAAAGAGCAGGGCAAAGTGATGCATCTTGGCACTTGGGAGGCTGAAGCAGGAGGATTGCCAGGAGTTTGAGGCTGGGCTCAAACTTGCAATCCTCCTGCCTCAGCCTCCCGAAGTGCTTGAGTTTCAGGCATGCACCACCATGCCTGCGGAACTTTCACATTTGAATTAGGAGATGCTCGAGGAGACTGAGCCCCACCACAACAGTTTTACAGCTGAGGAAACAGCCACAGAGAGATGAACTAAGGGGTCTCGAGTCGCTCAGATTGATTGGCACGGTGGGCATTTGACACCAGGCCTGTCTGACTCCACAGCCCCTGCAGGTGACCTGTGTGCTGGTCTCTAGAGTGCCTAGCAGTTCGCAGAGCTGTCTCTGGGGACCTGGGATGCATCGTTCGTCTGCAGCCTGTTTACCAGCTGCCACCCCCGATGCTTGCTGCATGCCGCAGAAGCTGTGTATCTTGTAATCCCCTACATAGCTTTCCAGGTCTGAAGTGACGAGTGACATTCCTTCCAGATGTGAGGATGCTAGCTACCCACGTAGCCTGAAATAACACAGAGCCTGCCTTCAAACCAGTGATCCTCTTTGTTTAAAGTAAGTGCACTGAACTGGACAGACATGGTAGTATACACTTGTGATCCCAGCGCTCGAGAAGTTGAAGTAGGGAGCCCATGAGTTCAAGGCCAGCCTGAACTATGTAGCAAGACTGTCTCATAAAACCAAAAACCAAAACTAAACAACAGCAAAAACCTGGGTGCGGTGGCACACACCTGTAATCTCAGCACTGAGGTTGAAGCAGGAGGATTGCCCTGAGTTTGAGGCCAGCCTGGGGTACATAGTGAGTTCAAGGCCAATGAAAGGTGTCAAAACAAAGATAAAACCAAAAACCCAAAAGAAAACCAAAAACGTTGAACCAGATACAGTTTTGGTTTCAAGATGGGGACTCAGGTTTCTGAATCTTCTCCACAATAAGATGGCAAACAAGAGTTTTGCGTTGGCAGTCTCCCCCTGGGTCTGGGCAGTGCTTGGGGGATAACAGCTGGTGCTGGTCCAGGCCTGGGCCACTGTAGACTTAGTCCTGGTCCCCTGAAGGGGACTCAAGGCTTGCAGAAGAGCAGCGGGTGTGGCGACGGGCAAGTTGAGACCCACAGTGGGCTCCCAGGAGGTCACCTTCCTTCTAACAACAGAGTGTCCTCCGAGACCAGGTATGTCACCTGTGTGTGCCTACACAAATGAGAAGCTGTCCTTTGTTTTTCTCACTATGTAGCTCAGGCTACCCTTGAATTCATGGCGTCTTCCTGCCTCAACCTCCCAAGTGTTGAGATGACAGGCATGCACCGCCATGCCTGGCTCTGTTCTGTTTTTTTTTTTTAATCTTCATTTTGTTAGTACACATTTGTAGTACATAGTGATCCCATTCCTTGTGAGAAAGCAGAACACAAAGAACACATCTAAGCCGTTCTTGGAGCAGCGGGGACAGGGAATCTCAGAGGTACGGGTGGATGTTATTTGCCACTCACTTTCTTAAGTGCCTCCTACCTACCAGGTCCCAGCACCTCCAAAGTGATTCCTCCTCACACCAACTGGAAAGCTGGTACCATGACCCTCACTCCCTCCTGATGTCCCTGGTGACCTTTCGTGTGCAGTGTTGAAAAGTAATGAACAGTTACTGGGTGTGGTCGAGGACACCTGTCATCCCTGCACTTAGGAGGCTGAGGCAGGAGGACTGCCACAAGTTCAACGCCTGTCTGGACTATATAGTGAGACCCTGTCTTAAAAAACCCAAGGAAAGAAAAGTAAAAACAGGTGCCAGAGAGGTTGCATAACCTCCCTGAGACCCTTTTAGTCTGTAGAAGTCTGGATTAGAACTGAGTTTATCTGAGTGGCCAAAGCAAGACTGGTGAATGCAGGTCCCTTTAGGGTCCAGGTGGGTCAAAGAAAGATGACAAGTAGCCACAGATCAGTGCAATGAAGCTGTTACCCAACAGCCCAGGGCCACTGTGCCGCCAGTGGGTCCCCTTAACCTTCTCAGTGCCTTGGCTTTGGCCTCCTTTTGTACCGTGGAGTCGCACTATGGTGCAGTACCTCCTGGGGCTGCCACTAGCACAGTGCCTGGCTCTGCAGGTGTCCCGGTTTAGCAGTCTTTGCTCATCCTCCCTGGGGTATCCTGGCCAAGCCCCCTGTTGAGATGCACATCGCAAAGTGTGGAAGCGTCATTTGCGTGAGACACCTAGAGTTTGTAACACCATCGCTATCCAGAAAAAGTGGGGGCCAGGGAGCAGCTACAAGGTGGGCAAGGGGTTTGCAGGGTAATGGAAATGCTCTGGGACTAGATAGAACTGGTGTCGCACAGCCTTGTGGCTGTGCCAAAAGTCACCAGATTGTACAGACGAAGCGGGGAGCTTATGGTATGTGACTTACAGTTCCATCCATCTATTTATTGGTTTTTTGAGACAGGGTCTTGCTGTGTAGTTCAGGCTGGGCTTGAACTCACATGGTATCTGAGACTGGCTTTGAACTGGTAAAGGTCCTCCTGCCTCAGCCTCTCGATGCTGGGATGACAGGTGCATGCCACTGTGCCTGACTGTGTCTCCATTTAGAACAATTCACTGTGTACAGTGACAGAACAAGTTGGAGAAGTGGCAGCATGTGACCGGGGTGGGGTTGGCTTTTGGCCCCTGACAGGATCAGGATGGGTCTGAATAGAGCAGGCCCTGGCCGGGATCCAGATAGGAACCCTGGCAGTGACTTAGGTGCAGGGTCCGATGCTGAGTCCCAGAGGCAGCTGCAGGGTGGCACTGAGCTGCTTAACCCTACCTGCCTGTTTCTGGAGTGGCCCATGGGACACTGGCACTGTGGACATGCAGAGAAGTTCCCTTTGCTAGGTGGCTCTGGGGGTCACCGTTATGTGTACCAGGTACCCAGTGGCACAGGGTCTTGGGGCGCTACCTTTCATTTTCATTCATTTGCAGTGCCTGGGATTGAACCCAGGTCCTTCGCATTGAGCTTCAGCCCCCACCTTTTCGTGGTCATTTTCCCACCCTGCGCTGGTGCTGCTCAGCAGCGCGCTGCCTGCCTAGCATGCGTAGCACCCTGGCCGTGGTCTCCCGGAAGCAAAAAGAGAACAAAGGAAAGAAAATTGCACTGGATAATTTCTGGGCAAAACTGAGTATGGTGGTGCATGCCTGTTATCCCAGCACTCAGGAGGCCGAGGCAAGAGGTTTGCTGCAAGTCGAAGGCCAACCTGTTCTACATAGCAAGACGCTATCTCAAAAACAAGAAAAATCAAGAATTTGTGGGCAAGGGATGAGGGGAGCTCTTCTGGGGCCTGGGGTGTTGGCAGCGTCCTGGCCTCTACTTAGCTAGATCCTAGTAGCAGCCCCTCCTGGTCTCGGCCCGTGTCCCCGTCACAGTGCCGGGAGACCCCAGGCCTGCGGCATGGCCTGCAGGTGCTCTGCAAGCAGCTGCGTGCCTTTGTTTTAGATTTTCCAAGTTTTGTTTTTGTATGTCCATGTTTGCGGTACATAGTGATTCCCTTCCTTGCGGGGAGTCAGTCCAGGGACACAACTCTAGTCTTTTTCCATCCCCCCCTCGCCCTTCCCCCATCTCTTGATCCCTGTCCCTTCTGCAAAAGATCTGTGGCCCTGTTTCCTGTGATCTCTCTTTCTTATCACTCTAATTTCTTTATACTCCAGCTTCCTCAGATCAGAGCAGGGGCGGGGGATGCGATGTTTCAGCTGTGTCTCATTCATCTCAGCAAACGGCGAGGTCTCCATGCACAGATAGCTGTATTCTTTGCAACTCCTTCTGTTTTCCGTGTTTCCGGTGAGTCACCCAAGCCTTCTGGCGCTGGCGCTGTGCCTCAGGGTAGATGCGCTGAAGGTGGGGAGACCCCAGGTGAAGCTTTGTGGCCTAGGAGTGGGAACTCAGGCCTGGGCCCCTGCGCGGCTCTGACTGGTGCTGGTTAGCTACTCACTGTGTGCATCCCTACATGTGGCTCCTCTGACCCTTACTAGTTTGCATCTCAGGCAGCTGCCTTGTCAGGTTTAATACATTTGATTTTTTATCAGAAGCAGTGAAAATGAATAAATAGCAAAGTGAACCAAAGACTTGCCCAGGGAGTTCATTAAAGAGCAAATCAAATTGGACAGTAAACATATGAAGAGATGATCAACGTCATTAGTGATTGGAGACATGCAAATCACACGCCCTCTAGTAGGCTAAAAATCATAATGAAATCTGACAATGCAAATATTTACATGATTACAAGAGTAACATATTCTTGGAGTTGTCTTAGTGACTTTTCTAGCAGTTGATACAAAATAGCCAGTGCCCAAAGTCCAGGGAGGGAAGGTTCATTTTGGCTCACAGTCTGCGGAGGTTCTGGTCCATGGTCAGCAGGCTCCAGGGCAGGGTGGCGTGGTGAGGAGCATCGCACAGGCAAACAGTCCATGGTGTGGCAGGCCGAAGCCAGGAGGGCAGCAAAGCAGCGAGGTGTCGAGGGGGCAAGCAGCAAGCAACAAGGGACCAGCAGCAGTCCTCCTTCTGTCCCTTACATCCTATCCAGGCTCCTCACCCTTAGGGTGGGAGTACCCACACCCGGGGCGGGGCAGCCTCAATCCCAGCATCACAGCCTTGATCCCAGAGTCCAGCCACCCTCCATCCAGCCACCTCTGAAAAACCACGCCTGTGACTGCACGAGGCTTTGGGGGACATCTAGACACAAACCATAACAGTAGGAAATTTGGAAAATGTAGGAAAGTATAGAAAAAACACAAAGCTCATAATCTATGGAGAACCCTGCTGCCATGTTGGAATACAACATTCCAATCATTTTTCTATGTGAAAATATCTGTCAAATTACTGATACCAAACTGTATGCAGTACTCATCCCTCCTTGTCAAATACAGACGCAGAGAAATATTTAAGCCCCTATGTACAGTGCATTAAAGAAAGGCCCAGTGAAAAACCAGTGTCAACACCAACCTGGCAGAGAAGGTTGAGAACATTGGGGTGACCTGTGTCCTCTCCTGATCCCAGCAGTTACCCACCCCCATAAGTTCCACTACCCTGGTTTCTGTGTAGTTTTTTTTTTTTTGTATTATCCAAATAAAGGTTTGTGTGCAGCCCTAGATTATGTGGTTTTGCCTCCTTTTTAACCCACTTTGATGCTTTGGTTTTGGTTTTCGTTTTGGTTTTTTTTGAGATAGGGTCTCACTATGTAGTTCAGGCTGACCTTGAACTTGCTGTGTAGCCCAGGCTGGTCCTGAACTCAACCCGATCCTCCTGACTCAGCCTCTCGAGTGCTGGGATGACAGGTGTGTACTACCACGCCCAGTCTCCACTTTGGTTTTTGACACAGGGTCTCACAGTCCAGGCTGGCCTAAGACTCATGGTAATCTTCCTGCCTCAGCCTCCCATGTTCTGGGATGACTGGCATGCGCCACCACACACAGCTTTAATTTTTAATACAATAAATATTAGAAGATAGAACCTACATAGCAAAAGCTCTTTACAGTAGTCAATAATTTTTGTATAAGAGTCCTAAGGCCAAAAAGTTTGAAAATCGCTGTTCTAGGGTTTACCAGTGGGGGAGGGTTGTAGTTTAGTATTACTCTATTTTTTTCACCTCCAAGGTTTTATTGACTTGACAAAAATACAAAGTGATACTATCATGAATGGAGAGTGAATGCTGGTTGGTGAGGTCTAAAGCTTATTATACCTTGAAAAAGCTGTCAAATACCACAGTTATCATAAAATGCAGTAGTAAAATCACAATGCTTTGATTAATAGAACAAGAACTCCTCTAGGAAACTTTCCTTTTTTTCTTATTATCTATCTTTTGTTGTGCCTTGTATTCATATTTGGGTTTTTCGTATGATAGAAATCATTTGATACTAAAGCTTGTGTGTCCGATTTGTTTCACTTAACATTGTGATCTCAGTGTATACCCATTTTCCTACATATGACTCAGGTTTATCCTTTATGGCAGAGTAGTACTCCATTGTGTGTAAATACCACATTTTCTTTATTCATTCATCTGTCGATAGAAATATGGGCCGCTTCGAAGATTTAGCTATTACTAATTGTGTTGCTATAAACATGGGTGTGCGTGTATCCCTGCAATATGTCTTTAACTCCTTTAGGGACGATACCTAGAAGGGGAATAGCTAGGTCAAATGGAATTTCTAATTTGAGTCTTTTCAGGACTCTCCACACTGATCTCCATGGTAGTTGTACCAGTTTACATTCCCACCAACAATGGAGAAGGGTTCCTTTTTCCCTGCAGCCTCACTGACACCTGTTATTTGATTTCTTGATGATGGCCATTCTTCCTGGAGTGAGATGGAATCTCAGTGTTGCTTTAATTTGCATTTCTTGAATGGCCAGTGATGTTGAACATTTTTTCATGTATTTAGTGGACGTTTTTACTATTTTTTTTTGTCTTTTTGCGACAGGGCTTCACTCTGCAGTTCAAGCTGGCCTTGAACTCACTATGTAGCCCATGATCCTCCTGCCTCAGCCTCCTGAGTGCTGGGATTACAGGCGTGCGCCACCACACCAGGGTGGCCATTCGTGCTTTATCTGAGAGGTGTCTATGCATTTCACTTGCTGATTTTTTTTGACTGGGTCTTTTTATTTTGGGGGTCTAGTTGTTTTGAACTCTTTGTATATTCTTGATGTTAGTCCTTTGTCTGAGGCGTAGCTGGCAAGCATTTTCCCAGTACTATAGACTGACTGCTTACTCTGTTGAGTGTTTCTTTTGCTGTGCAGAAGCTTCATAATTTGATTTGATACCATTTGTTGATTCTTGGTCCTATTTCTCGTACCACTGGGATCTGTTCAGAAAGTCCTGGCCTACATCTATTTCAAGAGTTGGACCTGTTTTATCTCCCGGCAGATTAAGAGTTTCTGTTTTAACATTTAGATCTTTGACCCATTGTAATTTTATATGATTATGGTTTCATTTGCATCCCTTTGGTTACCATGTTTGGTGTCCAATTATATTTTGATTTTTTTTTTTTGACACGGGGTTTCATTGTGTAGTTTAGGCTGGTCTAGAACTCACTGTGTAGCCCAGGCTAACTTCAGACTGTCAGTGATCCTCTTGGCTCAGCCTCCCAAATGCTGGCATGATAGGCATGTGGCACCATACTTGATTTTCTCCTCCTCCTCCTTTTTCTTCTTCTTCTTCGTCTTCGTCTTCGTCTTTTTGAGACAGAGTTTCACTGTGCATTTCAGGCTGGCCTTGAACTCACTTTGTAGCCAAGGCTGGCATCAAACTCACACCAATACTCCTGCCTCAGTCTCTCGAGTGCTGGGATTGCAGGCATGTGCCACTATGCCCAGCTTTTTTGTCTTTTTGAGACAGGGTTTCACTATGCAATTCAGGCTGGCCTTAAACTCACTTTGTAGCCTAGGCTGGACTCGAACTCACAGGGCTCCTCCTACCTCAGCCTTCTGAGTGCTGAGATGACAGATGTGTGCCACCATGCCTGGCATCTTTTTTGTTTTTTTGAGACAGAGTTCTGCTGTGTAGTTCAGACTGGCCTTGAACTCACTATGTAGCCCAGGCTGGCCTTGTAGAACTCACTATGTAGCCCAGGCTGGCCTTGAACTTCTAGTGATCCTCCTGTCTCAGCCTCCTGAGTGCTGGAATTATAGGCGTGTGCTTGATTTCTTCTTTTATGAGTTGCCTGCTCATGTCTTTGGCTCATTTTCCTGTTTATTTATTTATTTATTTTTTGCTGCTTCACACTCACGTTTTGTTAGTTTTTGGAAAGATCCTGAGTTTTGTACATATTCTAAATCACCAGTCACCTTGCCCAACCATCATTTCTTTTTATGTTTTTAATAAAAGCCAGGGTCTCTCTGTGTAGCCCAGGCTGGCCTCAGCCTCCTGAGTAGCTGCAAGGACAGGTGAATTTTGCCTAACCACCTTTTCATTTGTCTGTTTTCCACTTGCCTCTTTGGGCGCTTCAGCTGTGCAGTCTTCCAGTCTACACAGAGTGGTGCTCGCACCTCTTTCCCTGATGCCCCTTCGTAATCTTGTCATGGAGTGATGGGGATTCTTGTTTGTTCTTCTCTAGGCTTGTGATTTTCAGTATGTCACGCTAAGGCTCAATCCCCACTCTTTTTTACTGAGGACTTGGCTTTTCACAGAGTCCAGGTTAGACCTTGAATCTTGGTTTTGTGAGGCAGGGTCTCACTATGTAGCGCAGGCTGGTCTCGAACTTATGGCGATCCTTCTGCCTCAGCCTCCTGGATGCAGGAATGAGAGGCATGAGTCACCACGCCTGGCATAGACCCTGAATCTTACCAGGTGGGGTTGGGGTATCTCTGTGCACCTGCTGCTGCTTGGTAAATCCAAACAGTTGAGCATCTCCATCATCCTGGGCAAGCCTCTGAGGGTCATGTGTTGCTCTTTACATCTTTTATTTCTGAATTTCCTATCAGTAATCACGGGTGGGATTAGACTCATGGGTGTTTTCTGAGCTGTGCTTCCCACGTGTCGTTCCATGGCAGGTTTTCTTGTGTCTGCCACGTAGGTGTGAGTGCTGAGAACTCGTCTGTCTTCCGAGACTGAAGTCATTCTTCCTTGAGTTGACTAAGTTTTGAAAATTTATATAGTCCTATTTTTTTTTGAGACAGGGTCTTGCTATGCAGTTTGGGTTGGCCTTGAGCTCACTTTGTAGCCCAGGCTGGTCTCGAACTCCCAATGATCCTCCTGCCTCAGCCTCCCGAGTGCTGGGATTACAGGCATGTGCCACCACACCTGGCCCGAAAATTTATATATTTCTAGAACCTCCTGCCTCAGCCTCCCAGTGCGTCTGGGTTTATTGTTGAGTCTCAGCCTGGCATAATTGCTCAGGTAATATAAAATGAGTTTTTATTGGTCCATGTTTGCAGTATATAATGATCACATTCCTTATGGGGGGTTGGTGTGTGCATACAATGCATCTTTAACTCCCTTTTCATTGCCCTCTCCCTCCCCACTCCATCTCTCGATCCCCTTCCCTTTCACAAAAGAGTTCTTTTATTTTGCTCTTTCATTTATTTGTACTTTGGGTTTCTCATGTAACAGAAATTATGTGATATTAAGCATGTGTGTCTGATTTCATTTAACTTTATGGTCTCAAGGGGCATCCATTTTGCTACAAATACTTCAAATTTATCCTTCTTTGTGGCAGAGTAGTACTCCATTGTGTATAAATACCACCCTTTCTTCATCTTCTCATCTGCTGATGGACATATAGGCTACTTTCAAGATTCAGCTATTAGGAGCTGTGCTGCTATGAACATGGGTAAGCCTACATCACTGTGGTTTGACATCTTTAACTTTTTTGGAAGCCATCTACAAAAGGAATATCTGAGTGGAATGGAATTTCTATTTGTAGTTGTTAGAGGTATCTCCATACTGATTTCTATGTGGATGTATTAGTGCATATTCCCACCTACAGTGTTTTCCCCACAGCCTTTCCCGAGTTTGTTATCGGTTGATTTCTTGATGACAGCCATTCTTTCTGGAGTGAGATGGAATCTCATTGTTATTTTAATTTGCATTTCTCTTTGGCCAATGATGTCGAACATTTTTTCACGTATTTATCGTCCATTTGTACTTCTGAGAATAGTCTTTTCCTTACAGATGCCCACTATTAGATTGAGTCTTTAAATTTGGAGGGGGGGATCTAATTTTTTTTTAGTTCTTTATATATTCTACTACTAGTCCTTTCTAATACTAGCTGACAGAATTTTCTTCCCATTCCACAGGTTGTCTCTTCACTCTGTTGGTCATTTCCTCTGGTATACGGAAGCTTTTTAAATTGATATGATCCCATTTGTTGATTCTTGGTAATATTTCCTGTGCAGTTTGGGTTCTGTTCAGAAAGTCTTTGCCTACACCTATGTCTTTTTTTTTTTTTTTTTTTTTTTGGCACCCGGGATTGAACTCACAACCTCGCGCCTGTCAGGCAGATGTGTAAGCCACTGAGCCAAACTCCCAGTCCTAGTTTTTTGAGGCAGGGTTGCACTATGTAGCTCAGGCTGGCCTTGTGCTTGCGTTGTAGCCCAAGCCAGCCTTGAACTCACAACGATCCACCTACCTCAGCCTCCTGAGTGCTGGGATTAAAGGCGTGCGCCACCACGCCCGGCCTACACCTATGTTTTTAAGGTTGTTCTTTTTTAATATTTCAATCTCGGGTCCATTTTGATTTTAGTTTAGCACATAGTGAAAGAGATATGGTCCTAGCTTTGATATTCCACATGTGGAGAGCCAGTTTTCCCAGCATGGTTAGCTAAAGAGGCGCTCTTTCCTCCAGCGTAGGTTTTTGGTCCCTTTGTCAAAGATCAGATGGCTGAGTGTACCCGTTCCATTAATCCACATGTCTGGTTTCGTGTCAGCACCTAGTTATCTTAGTGAGTTTTTATGTGGTACTGGGGATTGAACTCAAGGTTTCAAATGTACGAGGCTAGAACTCTACCCTGGAGCTATATCCCCAGACTTTTTCAGAATTTATCTTTTTACATATTTATTTGTTTATTTTTGAGACAGGGTCTTGTTATGTAGTTCAGACTGGCCTTGAACTCAGGACAGTGCTCCTGCCTCAGCCTCCCGAGTTAAGAATTTATCTTGATTGGGAGTCTTGCTACCTTGGCTAAGCTGGGCTTAAGTTTGCCATCCTCTTGCCTCAGCCTCCGGAGTAGCTGGGACTACAGGCATGTGCCACCACACCCGTCTTCAGTACATGTCACTGAGAAACCCTTGTGGGGACATCTCTGTGCTAATGTGAAACAGCCAGGAAGTGGTGGCTCAAACTAGTGTGCTTCCTCCCACCAGGGGAAGCCACGGAGCAGGGAGCGGCTTGGACACTGCGCCCCCTACAGGTGGACGGTGCCGGGGGACACCCCCTCACCCCTACTCTGGCCCTGTCTTGGCTCTTGCCAGTCCCTGCCATGCCCTTGTCCCCTCCCCGGGCTCCTGCAGCATGGAGTCCCACCCTCTCTGTTGCCCTCTGTGAGCCTGGCTCCCTGCCACTCATGTGCAAGGCCTGCCACGTTTGCTTCACTGTCTCCAACATGTGACTGAAATCAAGAAGGTCGGCTTGAGCCAGACCCAGTGGCACGAGCCTGTCATCCCTGCACTCGGGAGGCTGAAGCAGGAGGATCCCTGTGAGTTCAAGGCCTGCCAAAACTCCACAGTGACACCCTGTCTCAACTAAACCAAAAACGAGTGAACAAACAAAAGGCTGCTTTTTCTCATCCCGTGTCACCTCTCGTACCCTGTCCTGGTAGATCTTGCTTGGAGACTAATTTGTCCGTTGATGGCCTCCTGGCTGCGGGGCCCTGCGAAGTGTGTTCACTGCAGGATCATCTTTAATGGAAGCCAGGCTTGGATTTGCAGAAATGCGAGTGATGGCAATGGTGTGCACAGCTCCTGCTATTTTTTTCTTTTCTTTTCCCTTTTCTTTTTGCAACACTGGCACTGAACCCAGGGCCTTTGCACTGAGCTGTATCCCCAGCTCTGTCTATTAGTGGATTGCTTGATTGAGACAGGGTCCTTCTAAGTTGCTAAGTTGTCTGACCTGGGTTCAGACTTGTGATCCTCCTGCCTCAGCCTTGCAGTGCTAGAATGACAGGTGTGTACCACTGCATCTGGCTGAATGCAGGGCCTTGAAATTTTTTTCATGACTTTTGAAAAATGGAAAGATAATCCACATGCACTATAACTGCCATGTTTAAGTGTACAATTCAGGTGCATTTAGTAGATTAAAAAGTTTCACCAACTTTAAAACTTTTTCACTGTTCCCCCAAACAATGGCTGATGAAACAGCCGTGCCATAGCCTCTTTTCATCTCCCAGTGCCACCAGCCCCAGTGACTGCAAATCTACCTCATCACTGTGGGTTTGCCTGTTGGGGTCTGTCCAGTCCTCCCATGCCTGGCTTTCACTGGCATGGTGATTTCAAGGGTGTCCAGTCCAGCTAGCAGCACAACTCTGCGGGGCGAAGGCAGCAGTGTGGCCGCCTTGTTTGTGGGTGGTTTCCAGGGCCATGCACATCTATAACAGCTGCCTTCCTCCAGGACCGGGTGGTTCTCGGTGGTCTTCCCCAGAGAGAGCCAGCCGTCAGCTGGGCTGCAGGCTGGGGAGCTCCTCGAGGTATGAGGCCTGCCCAGAGTGCCAGGCCTTAGCTGGCTCAGCTTCTTTCGAGTTTTATTGTTGTTTTGAGGCAGGGCCATGCTGTGCAGTACAGGCTGGTCTTGCACTCACTGTGTAGCCTATTGACCTCGAACCTGAGTAGTCTTCCTGCCTCGGCCTCCTTAAGTACTGGGATGACAGGTGCGCATCACCACGCCTGGCTTTCAGTCCCTTTTGAGGGGAGGTTTCCAGGTTCCAGAGCCCGCATCTCCTGGGCAGGGACTGCGCCTGGGCGTGGCCCTTGCACACCCTTTCTTGTTGAGCATCTGCCGTGGAAACGTACTGCTTGCTGACGGGAGTCTGACAGCTTGGTAATGGTGGGTCCTTTCTCCGCAGCCTCGTATGTCTGTTCAATTCTTTGCTGTTCTTCAGCCATGCTTGTTTTTTCCTTCTCTTACACCTAATAGAGGTTTTAACTATTTGGGGGGAGGTTTGAAACAGGATCTCGCTGTGCAGGCCAGGCTGGCCTTGAACTCATATGTAGCCCAGGCTGACCTCAAACTCATAGTCACCTTCCTGCCTCAGCCTCCCCAGTGCTGGGATGACTGTTGTGTGCCACTGTACCCTCCCTGCTTAAGGATTTTCTTTTTAATTCCTTAAAGAAGGAATCTTTATTAAGATACCAAAATGTAAACTTGAGTTTTGTTTTGTTTTGTTTTCCAAAGACTAGTTTATGCCCAGGAAAATGCTCAGATGTTAGAATCTTCAGTAATCATCTTTGGCAGTATGTTAAAGTTCTTGTTCACACAGCTCAAGTATGTATGTGTTGATTGTCTGATTGATTTGCTGGACTAGGGGTTGAACCCAGGAACTTCATACTGGGTGACATCCCCAGCCCTTTTTAAATATTTTATTTAACACAGGGTCTCTCTAAGTCGTTAAATTGCCCAGGCTGAGCTTAAACTTGTGATCCTCCTGCCTCAGCCTCCCAGAATGCCGGGGTTACAGGTTTGTACCACCAAGTCTGGCTTTTACTACACTTAGCATGCCCGGCTTCCTGTCCATGGCCGTTTGGGCTGTTCTCAGTTGAGGGCCATTTCAGATCAGGCTGCTGTGGACAGGTGTACGTTTCTCCTGGGGGAAGCCTGGGTGGGCCAGTACAGACTCATGGCTGCCAGAGCTTTCCAGTGGCTGCATCGCTTTGTGCTCAGCCGCAGAGTATGAAATCCCCACTCCTTCACGGCCCATCTGGTGTTTGGGGGCCACAGCTCTGACTTGGGTCTTCCCATCCGGATCCCCGCTGGAAGTACATCTTCAGTGGTGCTCACGCTCTTCCTCAGCCTCCATTGTCCAGTGTTTTTTGTTTTGGTTTGGTTTTTTTGAGACAGAGTCTCACTTTGTAGCCCAGGCTGGCCTTGAACTCATGGTGATCCTCCTGTCTTATCCTGCAGAGTGCTGGGATAACAGGCATGTGCACCCAGGTCTGCACATCCAGAGTTTGTGTGAATGTTCCCACTTGTGTACTCCTTCCCTGATGCTTTCTGGGGGCTTCGAGTGTAGGGTGGGGACCCGGGGTGTCCCCCATGTGGAGGTGGAGCCAACTCTTCTGTTTTCTTTCTCTGCATTGCATTTTGGTTTTTTGGAGCAGCAAATAACAGAAATGGTAGTTCCTGTTCCTCTGTGCCTTCTGATCAAACACTGTTAGCCTTCCAGCCTGTGTATACTGCACATGCTAACTTACTGAAGAGGACTTGCTAGATTTCACAGGTACAGCTGCTTTCTGTGGGGACTGAATGAGAGGGGCTGTCTTGGTTACTTTGCTCTCATTCATTGCTGGGACAAAATACCCGATGTCCAAATTAAGGAAGGAAAGGTTTATTTAGCTCATAGTTTGTGGAGGTTTCGGCCTATAATTGGCTGGCACCAAGGCAGGGTGGCGTGGCTGGGGGCAACAGTTCATGGCTGTGGAAGACAGCAAAAGCAGCAACAGCAAAAGGGGAGAAGCACAAAACTCTTTCTGCCCCTTATAAGGTATGTAGGCCACCCACCCCAGGGCAGGTGTAGCACTCACACCCATAATCCCAGCACTGGGCCATGAATCGGTCACAAACTCTAGAAGCCTGCCTCTGAAAAGCACCTCCATGACTTCATGAGGCTTTGGGGGAACATTCAGACACAAACCATAACAGTGTGTGCGGGCGTGGAGATGGGGCGGGAGCGCTTTTGCCAGTGGGCCTTTGCTTTTCTCGCTCTTCTCAAAGTGTGCACTTTTGGTTTTTGAGTCAGGATCTCGCTATGTAGTCCAGGCTGACCCTGAACTCACTATGTAGCACACACTGGCCTTGAACTCGTGGCAGCCCTCCTGTCTTAGCCTCCCGAGTGCTGGCATGACAGACGTGCACCACCAAGCAGGCCTAGGATGTCTTTTCTTCCATCTAGGAGCAATGCAGCCCTTCCTAGAAGAGTGGGGATTCTCAGGCTGGTAGGATGGAGGGGGCACATTGTGGCTTGGGCCGTCACAGCCCCTGGTAAAGTAGGGGTGCAGGGGTAGAGCATTTCTGGTGGCAGTCGTGCCTGGGGAAGGAGGGATATGTAAAGTGCATATCTGTCCTAACGGACCATCAGAACATGTTTCCTGCTGGGCGTGGTGGCACAGTGAGATCATCTAAAAAAAACCAAACATGTTTCCTAAGTAAAGCCCATCGTGTGGGGCATCTTGTCACCTACAGAGGGGGACACATCAATACCCGGGGCACAGAGCTCCCAGGAAGCGGTGTCAGAAGCCCAGAGCCCTGGCTGCTGTGTCGCACCACTTCTGCAGGTGTGGCTCTGCGCCCTCGGCTCGGTCACTGTCCCCTTGCCCCTGGCTGGCCATCCATCTGGCAGGGGTGCTGTCGCTCCAGGATTGTGCATTCCAGCCCAGCCTGTTCCTTGGCACAACTTCTGCAGCCAGAGGAGCTAGACTGGGGTTGGGCAGGGGAGGAAGAAACCTAATTATGCAAATTTTGATCTTAAAGCTTTATTCGTACGTTTCCTGGCAGGCTGTTGTTTAATCTCAAGAGCAAGATTGCTCAGAATTACCATATATTCTTGTTAATTGCATTAAAATTATAGCAAGGGTTGTTTTTGCTATAATCAAGAGTGATTTTGATTAATACTTAGGAAATCAAATGCCTCGCAGACGGAGAGAGTGAGCACAGCCTTCGCAGGGAGCCCTCCTCCCCTCCCCTCCCCTGCTTGCCGAAGGCCAGGGAGGCGCGCCGGTTGGAAAGGGTTGAAGGCATCTCTACACCATGGCTCGTCCTGTCATCGTGTCATAGTGTCATCGTAAAGAAAGCGTGCCCAGGAGGGAGTGTGGTGCTCCCCCTCCTGGCCGTGGAGCTCAGGGAGGCGCTCTCGGCCTGAGCCGGGAGGTCCTGGCTGGCACAGGCCATCTCCTGCAGGCCCTCTTCTCTGGGACCAGTAGAGCTGGTGGGCAGGGGCCAGGAGGGCCCTGCTGGAGGAGGCACAGTGACACGCGTGAGGGGGCCGTTAGGCACAAGGTGAGAGTGGGCTGGAAGCGAGCGACATGGCCAGCTATGCTGAGCCGAGGCTGCGTCCACCACCTCTCCGACAGCCCCAAAGTGGGCAAGGAGACCAGGAGGAGTTGTGGGTAACAGCGGAGACGGGCCGGGTCGTGACGTGTGCCAGGCAGGTGCTGAGACGGTGGCTGGCAGGGCAGTGTGTTCAGGAGGCCCTTAGGCTTTCCTCGGTTCCACAGGGGCGCTGGGGACTGCCCTGGAGTCCCATGCCTTCGCGCCACCATGGGAGAGCCGAGGGGAGCGGAGTCCGCAGGGAGTCTTCTGCACCTGAGCTGAACCTTCTTGCGCTCCAGGACGAGGGGTAGTGCTACCGCTGAACTCCATCTCCAGCCTTGGCGTTTGTTAAAAAATAATTTTAGAACATTTTGAGTTTATAGAAAAATTATAAAAATAGCACAGAGCTCCTATTCCCCTTCACTTCTCCCATTATTGACATTTTGCATTAGTATAGTACGAGTGTCACAGTTAGTAGTCGACCATCGTTCGCTTTTGAGACAAGGTCTTGCTATGTTCATGCTGGCCTTGAACTCACTGCAATCCTCCTGCCTCAGCCTCCCGAGTACTGGGATGACAGGTGTGCCAACCCATGCATTGGATTTAAAAATCACTTTTTATTGGTGCATGTTTGTGGTACATGATGATCACATTCATCGTGGGGAGTTGTTAGTGGTTAAAAGCCACACTTCCCTTGGATTTCCTTAGCTCTTCCCTGAGTTCCTTCTCGGTTCCAGGATCCAATCCCCTACCTGGGAGCTTGGCGCCGCAGTTAGGAGTCCCCACACCCGCAGTTCTCTGTAGCTTCAGTAGTTGCGTTTGTTTGCAGGAGGAGTCTCACTGTGCTGCTCAGGCTGGCCTTGAACTCACTGCCTCCGTGATGTTCTTGTTGCAGCCCCCGGAGTAGCTGGGACTCCAGGCATGCGCCAGAACCCCATCTTCACAAAGAGGCTTATGGAGCCACCACTTGGGCGTCAGTGCGGGCTGTGTCACCCTTTTCCTGGTGCAGGTACATCTGCTGTATCAGAGGTGACTCATAATACTATTTCCAGGTAGCCTGCGGGGCCAGGGAGAGCCACCACTTCCTGAGGGCTCCTGTGCTGTCTTCGCCATGCCCTGCCAGCTGTCACTCTTAGATTCCAGCCTGCTGTCACCACAGAGTGTGCAGAGCTTCTGTCATTGCCCTCCCCCCAGCCAGTACCCGTTCACCCATTCCTATTCTTTGTCACTTTTTCCCTCTGATAAGCGCACAGCATGACCCCTAGTGTCTCGCATTTGAAGTGCATATTCCTAGTGCTGTGACATTCTAGCCCTTGACACATGTCGGTAGCATGCATGCGCTGTCCCTTGCTGCCGGATCCGGGACCACACTTTCTCCTCGTTGCCACATCTGCTTGGTGGCTCTGTGCCCTCCCATAGGAATTTTCGCTTGTAGCTGCCCAGCTTGTCGGCCCCAGCACTCTGCCAGTCACTGACCCCCCATCCCCCGTGCATGTTGTCCCCAGGCTGGTTGGGAATGCCACTTCTGTCACTTCACAGAGCCTCTGCCCTGTCCGCCTGGTGCTGCCCGGGTTTCCATGCAGTCTGCGCAGGGGCCCCGGCCCCATGGGGTGCCCTGCCTACTCCTCGCTCTCAGCACTGCCTTTTTCTGATATTCTGATTTTTATCTGCTTATTTCTTTAAAATTTTTATTAGCCCATGTTTGAGGTACGTGATGGTTACATCCCTCATCTGGAGTTGGTCTTTGTAGAGGACATACCTTTCCTCTCCTCCCGTCAGCCTCTTCCCTGCCCGTCTGTAGATCCCTTACCCATTCACAGGGGACCTGCTCCCTGCTTCCTGTTATCGCGCCTTTATGTCGCACTTCCTCAGTTATTCCTCAGTGCTTCAGATAGTGCACGCTTGGGTCACAAAACCCCCTTCACACAGTGCACAGTCTTAGCAACGTGCTGCGTCCATCAATGGGCTGTCGGGACATGGTCGGTGCCACACGGCCTAGGCGTAGGGTAGGCTGTCCCATCCTGACCTGAAGAGCACGTTTCCTGAGACCATTCCCCGTGTCACACAGTGCTTGATTGTCTCCCAATTGGGTGATTTACAAGTATGAAAATGTGTTTTCTTATGATTCTGGAGGCTGGGCATGTCTGGCACTCTCTCGGACCCGGGCAGAAGCCTCCTGCCTCTCCCTGCTCTAGGAGGAGCCGGCAGTGCTTGGATTCCGGTGTCTCACTGCGATGGACCCAGCCTCGGGGCTGCGTCCAGATTTCTCGGGTGAGGACCTGCTTTAAGCCAGTGTCAACTGCATCTTCACTTATTGTATCCATACAGGCCTTCTCCCAGATAAGGTCACATTGCAGCTTCTGGTTGGACATGGATTTGGCGGGGGACAGTCCAGGGCCACAGACAGAGTTTACTTCAGCAAATAGAAGTATGCCAGAAAACCCCCAAAAGGATGTTTCTGTCTGCCAGCTGTGGTGGGGCACACTTGTTATCCCCGCACTTGGGAGGCAGAGGCAGGAGGATCTCTGTGAGCTCCAAGCCAGCCTGGATGATGCAGTGAGTTCCAGTCCAGACAGAACCACATAGTGAGACCCTGTCTCAAAAACTAAGAAACAAAAAACAAAGCAAGACAAGAATGTTCCCCACCCAGTGGTGAGCCAGCGCTGCCGGATCCCCCTTCAGGTGGGCCTCCCCAGAATTCCTGCTCTTGACTGCCCCATGCTCTGGTTTTCTTCCCTGAAAGCACATTCATGGACGTGGTCATCTCCAGATGGGCAAATCGCGTTCCCGTGGGCGGAGGGGAACCCTCCTGGGAGCCCCTCTCTGCTCTGTTTTCTTCCAGTAAATACAAGATGCTGGTAGCGGCTGCTGCCGTTCCTCCCCTCACCTTGCACAAGTGGCCTGCTAGTGCACTAATTGGAGGCCGCCGTGCAGATGACGGAGGCGTGTGTGTGCTCATAAATGCCAGCACAGTGAAGGCGAGTAATGGCCGGCCGTAATTAAGGCCTGTCAGTCACACCGCCCAATTAGAACACCCTGCCTCTCTTTGTGAAAGAGTAATTGCTTATTGAAAGCGCGACATAGAGCAGAGTAGGACCTGGCGAGATTTCCAGATGGAGACAGCAAACCTGTTCAGTACAAAGGTGTCAGTGGCCCCTTGCTGCTGTCCCCAGGCCTGTGATGGTGGCTGGGTGGACACCTATGAACAAGAAAGGGGCTGGCAGGCTCCTACTGCTGCCCTAAGGAGTTCCCATGAGCTTAAAGCGACACGGATGTGTTCCTTTGTGTTCTGCAGGCTGGGCTGAAGTCAGAGTGTTGGCAGGATTGTGTTACTGTCACAGGCGCTGGGGTCAGGGCTCAGCTGTCTGCTTGCCGTTTGTGGTCCCTGGAGACTGCTGGCAGTCCTGGGCTCATGGCACATTCCTCTAACCGGGAGAGTCTACCCCCTCATCCCCCTGCCTTATCAAGACCCTTGGGATTACTCTGAGCCTTCCTAAATCACCCAAGATCATCGCTCCATCTCAAGACCCTTGACTTTGGTTTGGTTAGGTTGGTTTTCTTGAGATAGGGTCCCAGGCTGGGATCTTCCTGCCTCAGCCTCCCAGGTACTAGTATTAGAGGAGTGTATATCATGTCTGCTGAAGGAGTTTATCTTAATCACATTTTATGACCACTTTTGCCACATACAGTGACAATTTCATAGGTCCTGGGAGTTGGAATGGGAGAATCCTTGAGCGTGTCCATCTATCACAGAAGTACTGGGTGTTACATTACCTTAGTAGTATATGTTATATTGCTTTTGAAAAATAACTTTAATTTTACATGTAAATACAATAGATTCCTAGAAAATAAAGAAAGTAGGTATCATCTCGGATAACTACCATTGACCTCTTCTTCTTTTTGTTGTTGTTGTTGTTGTTGTTGTTGTTGTACTAGAGATTGAGCCCAGAGCCTTTGCACTGAGCTACATCCCTAGTGCATTTCTAAAATTTTGAGAGTGGGCCTTGCTAAGTTGCTCAGGCTATGTTTGAACTTGGAGTCCTCCTGCCTCAGTCTCCCAGGGTGCAGGCACAATAGGCGTGCACATCATGCCCAGCTCGACTGACAGTTTGATATGTGTTATTCTATACTTTATGGAAATAAGAAGTGAAAAGATGTCAACTAGGTCACCAGGTGGCCCCAGATTGCCTTCGGGGAGGCCACTGCAAGGGTCTCTTTGGGGTCTCCCCCAGCAGGTATACATCTTATTATTGCTGGACGGAAGCACACATAGGTTTCCTGGCCACTATGACTCTAGTGGCTTTCTTCCACCAGACCTTTCCACTGAGCCTGCCTGTATTGGAGCCTGCTGACCCTGGACTGAATCCTTTGGAAACCTCCTGTCTGCTAAGCTGCGGGTGTCAGGGTCACTCGGCTGCATTCTTTCTGGGGGCATGGGAGGTGAAACATGTCGCACAAGGGTGGTAAGGCAGCTAGGATCGAGAGCAAGGGTGGAATAGATCCACTGTGCATTAGCATTCACAGCATCAGACCCCTTGGACAGCCCATCAGCTGGTGACCTCGACATGGATCGGGGGCAGGGGAGGAGGGGCTGTGCACACGTGAAAATGTCACCTTGACACCGATATTGTGTGTCTGAAGACAAGGGGCTAGAGGAGCCAGCTCTAAGGAGCCACTCCCCACTTTGGCCCGCTGACTGGCTGGCTGGTTTACTGGTGAGAGCCGTCTTCTCCTAGGGATAGCCCTGGGATTGTTGAAAACACCTTCAGCTGGGGCCAGGATCCTAGCCTGTAATGCTAGCTGCTGAGGAGGCTGAGACAGGAGGATTGTGAGTTTGAGGCCAGCCATGTACCAGATCGTTACTTTTTACTCGTTGCCGAGACAAAATATCTGACGCCTAAAATTAGGGAAGGAAAGGTTTATTCTTACAGTTTCTTGGGAGTTTCAGTCCATTAGTTGGCTCCAAGTCAGCATGGTGTGGAGGAGCTGCTGTTCATGGTGGCTGCAAGCCGCAAGGCGCACTGGTGAGAGAGAGAGCGGGCGGAAGCCTGGAAGCAAGCAAGAGGAAGACCCGCCTTCCCTTACACTGTATCTTAACTCCACCCCTGGGCGTGTGCCAATCCCAAGGCTAGACAACAAACTGAACACAAGCACTAGACTCAGCCCCATCAAAAGTATGGGTACATGGCATATCACCCAATACACAGATGGACTTTGGGTACAAGCTGAGCTACAGATGAAGCGTGAAGATGTGGCCGATCCCTTTCCTGTGAGAGACCCATGACCAGCGAATCCAGGGAGATGGAGCTTAGATGAGTGGTTGCTAGGGATAGCTGCTTCGTGGGTACAGGGTTCCCTTTTGGGGTGATGGAAATGTTTTAGAAAGTGATCTATGTGATGATGGCTGTGGACCCCTGTTAATATACTAAAACCTACTGAATTTCTTTTTTTGTTTGTTTGTTTTTCGAGACAGAGTCTCACTGTTCAGACTGGCCTTAAACCTGCAGTGATTGACCTACCTTGGTCCCCCAAGTGCTGGGATACACCAGCACACTGAACTCAGGGAGGTTTCCAAGCTTGATCATCCTGCACCGCCCCCCTCTATGAGAATCTCTGCCCTGTGCTGTGGTCCAGAGAGGGCTGAGTTGGTGACACGTCAGGTACTGTCCAGGGTTAATATGCCCTGTGGTAGTTGGCGTTGTCTCTGTAAGCTTTAAGAATAAGAAGCCACCAAGGGCTGGTGCTGTGACTTAGGGACCTGGCCTGGATGCCAGCACTGCAAAAAAAACAAAAAACAAAAAAAAAAACAAAAAAACAAAAACAAAAAAAACCCCTTATCTTTAAAAATTTTAAAGTCGTAATAAAAAGCACACAAAATGGACCGTCCTTAGTCATTTGTAAGTGTCCGGTCGTGTTTAGTTGGTCTGCGCTGTTGTGCAGCCAGTCTCTGGAACCGTGTGCAGCATGTAGAACTGCAGTTCTGTTCCCCCCACTCCGCCTTCAGGCTGTGTGAATCGACCTCACGTCAGTGCGATCTGCAGCATCTGTCTTCTGTACGCCTGGTTCCTTTCACGTGCGTGATGTCCTCAAGCTCTGTGCAGGTCATACTCACCTGCTGTATGTAGTTTTCTATGTGCTTATTTCGCCCTGGGATCGGGCCCAGGCCTTGCTCATGCTAAGTGAGTACTCTCCTTCCCTGCTGAGCGCTACTCCCAGCTTATCTGCTGTTAGTTTAGTTCTTCTCCCTGTATCTTCTAAGATTTCCAGAGTAGCCTTTCGTTACTTGAAAATACTCATGGACATCTCTGTGTCTTTTATTTTTATTTTGTCTTTTTGAGGCAGGGTCTCGCTATGCAGTTCAGGATGGCCTTGAGCTCACTTCATAGCCCAGGCTGGTCTTGAACTCACAACGATCCTCCTGCCTCAGCCTCCCGAGTGCAGTCTGTGCATCTATTGAGGAGGCTTCAGCTTTCTGTGTACACGCACAGTGCTCATGCGCGGACACTGATACTAGTGCACTTTTGCGGACGCGAGTTTGTGAAGAGTGCATAAGACAAACTAGAGGTCTGGAGAAGTCTTCGCAGTTTGTCCCTGCAGTGTTGAAAATGAGGTAAAGGTGAAATACACAGTGTAGTGAGTTGAAAAGCTAATGCTGACAGTTTAAAAGGGGGCAGAAAACACTAAAAACAGCACCGGGGATTGAACTCACAACCTCGCACCTGCCACTGAGTTCTGGGATGACAGTGTGTCTATGTTTGTGGGTCATAGGGATTGCGTTCCTTGTGGGGAGCTTGTACGTGTCTGTCTCACATGTCAGTTCTTATTATGACCCCTCCCATGTTGTGTTAGTTACTTTTCTCTCATTGCTGAGACAAAATATCCAACACCCAAAGATAAAGGGGAAAGGCTTATTCAGCTCACAGTTTGTGGAGGTTTCAGTCCATAATTGGCTGGCTCCATGGCAGGGTGGCATGGCACTGGGGCAGCCCTTCATGGAACCCACAAGACAGCAGAGCAACAAGGGAGACAAGACTCTTTGTGTCCCTTATGTCATAAGCATGCTACCTGCCCTAGAGCGAGTGTAGCACTCACACCTTTAATTTTAGCCAGACTATGTCGCTCAGTCAATCAGTGGACTGATTTAGTAATCACACACCCCTAATCCCAGCATCACACACCTAGATTCAGCCACCTCTGAAAAAGCCCTATGACCACTTGAAGCTTTGGGGGGACATCTAGACACAAGCCATAACACACGTCTTTGAAGCTCTTTACACCCACGTATTTGAGGGCCTGCTGCTGTACCTAGTAGCCATCTAGTAGATCCTACTTCCTGCTAGGCACAGTAATCCTTGCTGACCTCTGAGGGTCGCCACGTGCGAGATACAGTGGGCGCTGAGCACCTAATGTACAGTGACTGTATGGTTCTGCGTCAGTCCCAACATGGCTCTGTCATGTTGTCTGCTTTTCAGAGCTGTGCCACCCACCAGCAGGGGCAAGGGGCTTGGTGGGTCCAGGCTTCAGTTTCCTCATGTGTAAAATGCAGCCAGGCCATCTGGCTAGTCACCAGTCCTGACATCCTCAGGTGTTGTCCTGGCACTGCCTTGGACCTGTGTCACCTTGGGCAAAGTTCTTGGTGGCTTGCTTCAGAGAACTTCCTAGGTTGTTCAGGCTAGGGCCCAACTTTCGACCCTCCTGCCTCAGCCTTGCAGAGTGTTTCTAATTGACTCATTATGTTGTGCAACCATCACTGCTATCTAACTCTGGAACATTTCTGACACCCCCAAAGAACCTGGTTCAGTCTCCATTCCCCTCGTACCCAGCACCGCAGCTTTCCTTTTGGTGGGGAGAGGCCCCTGGTGCTTAGCTGCTTCTGTGGAAAGAGTCGTCATTCTAGGACATTCGCGATTCCCTCTGTGAACCTGTGCGGTGGACACTGCATTTGTGCATGGCAAGAGTAGTGAGGTGACCCTTTCAGTGGCAACTGTGTGGGCCGTGAGCAGGTCAAGCAGCTTGCTGTGCAGAGCGCTCGGATGCCTGCTGGAGCCCCAGAGCCTGGGTGCTTGCTGTCCACTTCGTTCCTTGAAGGCCATCGCAGTGGGCCTCCTGGCCCAAAATGCTGATTCCCATCTTCCTGTCACTGTTTTCCTCTTTGGGACTGCTTTCAACTCATTCCTGCAGCTTGCTGGGGCTCAGGCGGCAGTGGCCAAGCCATTTAGCACTCAGAGTAAGAGGTGAGCCCATTTCCTTACTTGCTTGCAATTTCGCAGTGGCTAGCCAACCCAGAGGACTTTAATTACTCTGCGGGTTTCCATGCGAAGGTACCAGTTTATCATGGCAAATGTCTGGAGTTCAAATGGTCCAAAGCTTCAGGGAAGTTGGGGACTTGTGGAATGACTGTTCATGGTTCTGGAGTACTTGAGGCGGTAGAGGGAGGAGTACGAGCTTGCTTGCAGCAAGGTGACACTGAAACATGGCACATACATGCCCATCAGCCTACCACGTACATTTTCCCCTGCTGATTTTTAGGACTGATCCCATGGAGGTAGGGAGGTGTGAACTTACTTCTTTCTCCTACCTGTGGCCTCTAATAGTTGCATGCCTCTAATTCCAGCACTCGGGAGGCTGAAGCAGGGGAGTTGCTGTGACTGAGTGTGAGGCCAGCCTGGGCTATGTAATTCAAGGCCAGCCTGAACTGCACGGCGAGACTGTGTTTCAAAAAACCAAAATGGAACAAAAAACTGGCCCGGGATCCCCTTGCCAGAGGTCAGCAACTGTGACAGGTGGAATCTTGGTCCTACTCTGGTGGCAGTCCTTCCTCCCTGGTTCATTTCCAGTTCCGTCAAGCCACCTCCTCCCCTTTGTCAAGGCTTCATCCCTGGGGCCAATTTTAGTTTTACCCTTGAACCCACGTGGTCAGGAGGCTCCTGACCCAGTTGCAGTTTCCAGGCCGTCTTTGATCTGTTAGGTCTGACTAAAGGGTTTCTTGGATGCACTTAAATATGGACACGGTGTGGGTATCTATGGCCAGCCCATTAAGGCAACGGATGGAAAATCTGCGATGATACAGCTGTCATTTCCAGCATGGAGCCCTTGGTCCCTCTTCTGATGGGCTTTCCTTGTGTTGGTTCTTGGTCTCCCTGTTGACCAAGTCTGTTTCTTGCTTTTTGTTGGTGGCACTAGGAATTGAACCCAGGCAGCCCTACATCCCCAGCCCTTTGTATTTTATTTTGAGTCAGGCTCTTGCTAAGTTCCCCAGGCTGAGCTCTAATTTGGAAATCCTCTTGCCTCAGTTTTCCAAGTAGCTGTGATTCTAGGCCTTGCACCAGCACACCTGCCTATTTCCTGTTCACGAGTAGCTTTATCTCCTTGGAGGAGTCATGTAGATGCAGCACTGGCCTGGGCGACAGGCAGGCTAGTGGTGTCGCGGCTTCCTGGACACCCTTAAATATGGATGCCATGTGGGTATTTGTGGTGAGCCATTAAGGTAGATGGATGGAAATTCTGTAGTAGGTCAGGCGTGGTGGCACACACCTGTCATTCAGGCACTCATGAGGCTGAGGCAGGAGGATTGCTGTGAGTTCAAGGCCAGCCTGGGCTACAAAGTGAGTTCAAGGCCAGCCTGAACTGCATAGTGAAGCCCTGTCTTTTATTTTATTTTATTTTATTTTATTTATTTTTTGTTGGTACTGAGGATCGAACTCACAACCTTGCACCTGCCAAGCAGGTGCTTAAGCCACTGAGCCAAACTTCCGGCCTTGTGAAGCCCTGTCTTAAAAAGACACACACACACACACACACACACACACACACAATTCTGTGATGACACAGCTGTGATTTATAGCCTTGGCATCCCCGGAATTCTCGTTCACATCCTCAGAGAAGGGCCGGGTGTTCACATTTGAACTTGGAAGCACTTTCAGTGAGTACTTACTCACTCAGGGTTTGCACTGGTCCCGCTTCCAGAGAGCCTGGAAACTGATCTGACACTGAAAAGAAACAGGGAGAGCAGGGCATGGGTGGCGTGGGGCACCTGCTCCTGGCGGGGTATCCTGCTGAATGTCCTCCCAAAGCAGTGTCACTCTGCCTGGTGACACTTGGGGGGGCCTCACAGTGAACACACTTGGAGGGAGTGTGTCCCTGTGCACTTGGTGGTGGAACACAGGTGGGAATCCTCTCTCTGCCACCCAACATAGTAGTCACTTGCCACATGTGACTTTTGTTGTTGCTGTTTTTGAGACAGGGTCTCACTGTGTAGTCCAGGCTGCCCTCGAACTTGCAGCAATCCTCCTGCTTCAGCCTCCTAAGTACTGGGAAGATAGGCATGTGCCACCATGCCTGGCTTCACACTTGGCTATTGAGAGCTTAGAATGCATTAGCACAGTGAAGGAGCTACATTGTGTTTTAGTTTTTTTAGCAAAACAAAATTTTATTTAATAAATGTATTCAAGAAATTATAGTAGGAAATTGCAATTAAAAATTGTCAGTACAGTATATATACATGTACTCTACTTTGTTCTTAGATTATATGGACAAGGGGTCAGGGATACAGCTCAGCAGCTCAGTGCCTGCCTGGCAAGTGCAAGGTCCTGAGTTCGATTCCTGGTACCAAATAAATAAATAGATAAATAAGTTATATGGGCAAATCGCAGCTTCCAAATCTGTTAAGATACACATGCAAAGTACCTGCTATGTGAAGGGGCCTAGGCAGTTCAGTCGTTTTTCCAATGTTTTTTTTCTTTTCGCGGTACTAAGAATCAAACCAACGGTCTTGGACAAGCTGAGCCAGGACTCTGGGTGAGTGGTAACCCTGTGCTTGAGCTTTCTTTTGGAAATCACCATAGATTTCAGAGGATATTGTGGAGATGACACACAAAGGTTCTGGATATTGCTGTCTATGCACACTCTCTGTACCGCTGTGCATATCTGCTGTGTATGCAAGCAGAGGGCTGCGTGACCACCACGGTGGGCTCTGGGCAGCAGCTGGGCAGGGCGGGTCTAGAGAGGGTGCAGGGACCCGGGTGCGTTTACCTGGACGGAAGCGCTCACCTGGACGGAGCGGAGGCTCCCATTGCGGGAAGGCTTGTTAAGGGCCCTGCAGACGGCTGTCTGAGGGATCAGACGTTTCCGCCAGGCTCTGGCAGGCCTGGCTTGCAGCCCGCTCACGCCAGCCTCTTTTGAGGAGGCTGCCTGCGCTTTGTTTGACAGCCTTCATTAAAATGCACCCACGCCTTCAGACCGCAGAGGCCAGGCGAGGCAAGGCAGGTTGCAATAGGAGGTCAACATGCCTTCCTTCCCAAAGGGATGAGATCTGCTTGTCCGTGGCCCCTGAGGGCATGTGGGGGTGGCAGCGCACTTTCATTATTCAGTAGATCTTCCAGGGGCTACACGGGGCACGCAGGGGGACATTTCCAAACAGACATCTGCAGACAGGTATTAATCGCTCACTAAGCACTCTCCCCACCCTCAGAAATTCTTTGTAGCTCTCTGCAGCGGAGGGAAGTGACTTTCTAGCTGGATTCCTGAATCCTGGCCCCCCAGACACACGGACTGGGGCTGTGAACTGAGGCTAGGAAGAATTGCTGCTTTCTGAAGCGTGTCTGTGTGAGAGGGATCGCTGCCTTGTCCCAGTCTGGGTTGTCTAGGTAGGAGTGGCACAGAAGGGATATAGGAGAGGAGCGTGTGGGACCCCATTTGAGATGTGCGAGTATTTATTCCCATCTCGATGGTAGCACGTCTGCTAGGTTGTAGGTGTGTATGAGTGAGTGTGTGAGTGTGTGTGTATGTGTGGTGCTGGGGATTGGACTCAGGCTTCACGTATGCTAGGCAGTTGCTGTACTGCTAAACTACATCCCAGCCCAATTGTAGATTTGAAGAAGTCTTTTTGTTTTTAATTTTTTATTTTTTTGAGACAAGATCTCCCTGTGTAGTCCAGACTGACCTTGAAGTCACTGTGTAGCCCGGGCTGGGTTCGGGCTTGTGATCCCTCTGCCTCAGCCTCCTGAGTGCTAGGATTATAGGCATAGGTCACCATGCCTGGTTGGGGGAAGTCTTTACTAGCTCAGGATTTAGCTTGAGACTGAATCATTTTATCCATAGAGGGTTTGAGTCTATTGAATTCAAGGTCAGTGCAGGACTAATAAATACCACAAAATGGTTGCTCTGAAGTCTTTTACCTGAAGACAGGTAGCTGGCTACATCAGCGAACAGTAGGGGGCGGCTGTGCTCACAGCATGGGGCGATCCTGCCTTCCAAGGGGTGCTTCTGTTTCTCTTTGCTGTCACACACAGTGCTGCAGCAGGCCCCCGAGGGCATCAGTCCTCTCTGGGTGCATGTTCCCAATGCTTTTCTTGGACGGTTGCCTGAAAGGGGATGACTGAGTTGAAAAAACATGCACATTTAAAATTGTTAAAGGTCGAAATAGCCACACTTCTGCAAAACTTGAAAGCGTGAGAAACTTGCTTTTCCCCTGAGCATACTCGACCGTGGGTTGGCTTCTGGATGCCCCGTGGGCTCCCTGGCTCTCACACTGGGCACCGCAGCACCTTTCCACCAAACCAGGACACCCACAGCGTCCATGGCCCAGTCGGGACGCTAACCTTCATCTGCTGCTGCCACCTAACGTTCAGGCCCTGCGCAGCCGTCACACTGTCGCAGCAGTGTCTGGTACGCAGTTTCACACTGGTCCTTCAGCGCATTCCCAGTCGGCAGGTGCTTCCTGAGCGGTTCCCTCTCACGCGTGCGCGCATCTCCCGAGCCCTTTGAGCATCAGTTGCGGGGACCGTGCCCGTGACCTCTTGATGCTCCGGTGCGCATCTGCTTAGGGCGGGGCGTCCTCTGCTGGCAGCCGTCTTCCCATGTGGTCCAGGGAGTCCATGGAGACGGGCGCTGCCTCCCGGCTCACACCTCATCCGTGCTTTGCCGAGCGTCCCGATGACGGACCCGACGCGGGGTGGCCCGCGGGATGTGGCTCTTCTGATGTCCCTCCCTAAGCTCCAGTGAGCCCTCCGCGCTGGTCACGCAGTGCCCACAGCCGCACCCGCGAGTGTCATGGCATCCGAGGGACGTTTTCCATGGAGCGGGCATATTCCTGTGTTAGCGTCATGCTCTCCACTTACCATGTTTCTTGGTGCTTTCTTTCTCTTTGGAGACTGTTGTTGGATTCATTGAATTTGGTTGTTGGTGTTTTCCTTGCTTTGCCTTTCCTTTTCTTGAATGGTTTTGAGGTTATCTATCAAACTTATTTTTAATGGTCACTGTTAATGTTAGTGTGAAGCCACAGAGAATTGTCTCCCCATTATTATCATTTTATATTTGCATGGCACATTTGTCACGATTGAAGAACCAATCTTGTTACCTGTTGGGAACTGAAGTCTACACTTCAGTCACATTTCTGTGGCTTTTATCCACAGTGCTCTTCCAGTCCGGGATCCAGTCCCATCCGTCTGACTTCCAGTCACAGTGTCCACAGGCTCCTGGGGCTGTCCCGTTTCACAGACTGCGCTGGTGTGGGTGGCTCTGATGGTTTGGTTGTCTGGTGTTTCTCTTGTGATCATGCCGTGGAATGAGGTGCCATTCGCCTCCCACCCTGTTCAGGGAATCTGCGGATGTTGACCTTGGCTGAGGCAGCTCTTGTCAGGTAACAGTCCCCACCCGCCACGGACTCCCTGCAGCAGCACTTCCGGGGGGAGAGGTCGGGCACCGTTTCCGTGAGGGATGATTAGCTCCGGAAGATAGTTGGCATGCCTCTGTGTGGGAGGCTTGTGGGTCCTCCCCCTCTCCGTTGTCACAGACGCACAGCCTTTCATTCTGCGTGCTGGGGTATAATCCAGTACTGTATTTTATGCTCAGATTGTTCCAGCTGTAATGATTGGGAGCTCTCTGATTTGTCTGCTGTGCTCTGTTTACATACACTCACCAATGTGACTTTTATTTTTTATTTTTGTTTGTTTTTGAGACAGGGTCTTGCCATGTAGCCAAGGCTGGCCTCGAAATTGTGGTGATCCTCCTGTCTCAGCCTCCAATTTGTTTGTTTGTACCAGGAATTGAACTCATGACCTTGCACTTGCCAGGCAGGCACAAGCTACATCCCTGGCCCAATGTACCTTTTAAAAAGTACTCTTTTACTTCCTGGCACCACGAGATGCTGCAGGCTCACAGCGCCTGTTTCCTGATCTGGTCCTAAAATCCCCCACTTCCCCGCGGAGCCTGGTCCCTCTCGCTGGGGAAAGTCAGCACTTTGGCACCGTGCCGCTTGCTGCTGCTGGGTGCAGTTGCTTCTCTGCCCCTCAGTGGACCCCGCAAGGGAATGCATGTACACACATGCATCTGTGAACACTTCTCCCAATTGCTGTCTGCGCCTCTGTACAGCTAAAGGTCATCCAGACTGAGGCCTCGAGCAAAGCCACCAGCACACAGATCACTCCAGCCTGCCCCTCTTCCCTCTGACACCCAGCCCACAGCCGCTTGCTAACTGACAGGCTCCAGCGCACGCCATCCCGAGGGGACAGTAGCTGTTGAGCCAAATAGGACACGGGTGCCCCTGTAGCAGGTCCCCCCGTGGAGAAGACATTTCAGCCAGCTCTCTTCTGTGGTGTTACCTTCTTGATGCTGTCTAAAGGGAAATGATCCTATTAAGAGGGTATTTCAGTATGGTGGTGTTTTGTGTAAAGACCGTTACATTTCCAAATTGGTCTTTATTTGTGTGGGGCTGGGGAAGAGTCCCAGAGACTCATGTGTGCCAAGCAGGTGCTCCACTGCTGTGCTACGTCCCCAGCTAAAGCTGATCTCCACTGACAAATAATAATCGTGTGTGTTTGTGGGATACAGTAGGACATTTTGAGCTATGTGTACACTGTTGAACAATTTGCTAAAGCTAACAAGACAACTTCTTTTGTGGTAGGATCGTTAAAGGGATGTTCTTTTAGCAATTGCAAAATATACAATACATCCTTATTGACTGTGGTCACCACGTAGTGCAATAGATCACTAAAACTCACGTGCCCAGTCTAAGAGAAATTGTGTCCTCTTGGGTTGACATCATCCCTTTGCACAGCCCTCCCAGCCTCTAGTCCCTACCTTTGTACTGTCTGTTTCTGTATATGTGAGATCATCATGTGAAGTATTTGCCTTCCTGTGCCTGGCTTATTTCACTTAGCATAACATCTTCCAGCTCCATCCATGTTGTCACAAAGGACAGAATTTCTTTCTTTTTAAAAGCTGCATAATATGCCATTACATATATTCCACATATTTTTTTAAGGTACTGGGGATTGAGCCTAGGGCCTTTGCACTGAGCTACACCTCCAGCACTTATTAAAATTGCTTATTTTGAGACAGGGTCCCATTAAGTTGCCCATGCTGTGTTTGATTTAGAATCTTCCTGCCTCACCCAGAATGCTGGGATTACAGGCTTGCTCCATCGAGTGCAGTTTATTCCTCCTTCTCTCCATTCCTTTCCAAACCCAGAGCCTCATACATGCTAGACAAGCACTGTATCCACTGAGCTACATCCCCAGTGTAGTATTCTGTATTTTCTTTATTCATTTATCCATTGATGGATACCTGGGTTGCTAACCTTCCACAGATTGGCTATTGAACATGGGGGGAAGTTGTTTTTTTGGCTATATATCCAGAAGTGATGTTGCTGAACACAATGGTAATTCTATTTTCAGTTCTTTTAGTATTCTTCACACTAATTGCCATTGTGGTTGTACTAATGTACATTTCCACTGACTGCATAAAAGGGTTCCCTTTTAGCTGTGTCCTTACCAACACTTGTTATCATTCACCTTTTTATACTAGCCATTCACCAGGTGCAAGATGAGAGCTCATCACTGTGGTTTCAATTTGCATTTCCCTGAAGATTAGAAATGTTGAGGATATTTTCATTTATCTCTTGACAATATTGTTTCTTCTGAGAAATGTCAATTTAAGTCCTTTGCTTATTTTGCAATTGAGTCATTTGTTTTCTTGCCATCAAGCTGAGATCCTTATATATTTTGGGTATATTTTGGTAGTGACTTATAAATAGTTTCTCCCAGTTCACAGGCTGTCTCTTTATTCTGTTGTATCCTTTGTGGTCCAGAGCCTTTCAAAGCTAGTATTTTTTCTAGCATCTGTTGAGACCACCATGTGGATTTTGGGCTTGATTTTTTGAATACAGTGTGTTATATTTTTTGATTTCTGTATGATACCCATATCCCTGGGATAGATGCCACTCAGTACTGGGGAATGCTCTTTTTAGTGTGCTGTTGAATTGTTTGCTAGTTCTTTGTTGAGAATTTTGGCAGTTGTGTTCATCAGGGATATTGGCCTGTAGTTTCCTTGGCTGCCTTTGTTAAGAAGATATTTGTTTTGGTTACTTTTCTCTCATTGCTGAGACAAAATACCTGATGCTCAAAGTTAAGGGAGGAAAGGTTTATTTAGCTCACAGTTTGTGAAGGTTTCAGTCCATAATCAGCTGGCTCCAAGACAGGGTGGTGTGGCTGAGGAACAACAGTTCATGGTGGTAGAACACAGCAAAAGCAGCAAGAGCAAAAAGGGAGAAGGGCACGTGTAGAAGACTGTTTCTGTCCCTTACATTGTATGTAGACCACCCACCCTAGGGTGGGTGTAGCACTCACACCCATAATCCCAGCACTGAACCATGAGTCAATCACAGATTCTAGAAACCCACCCCTATGAGCGCATGAGGCTTTGGGGGGACATCCAGATGCAAACCATAACAATAATGCTGGCCTTGTAGACTGAGTTTGGAATTATGCCCTAATTTTCAATTTTTTTTTTTTTTTGAGTTTGAGGAGGGTTGGCTCTTTGAACATTTAGTGGAATTCATCAGTGGAACCATCTGGTCCCTGGCTTTTCCTTGATAGTACAGGTGATATTACTGATTTCATTTTGTTACTCATTTTTGCTGTATTCAGATTTTTTATTTCTTCCTGATTCAGTCTTTGGAAGTTACATGTTTCTATAGTCTTTTTTTTTTTTTTTTTGGAGATAAGAGTCTTGCTGCATAGCTCAGGCTGGCCTTGAACTCACTACGTAGCCCAGGTTGACCTCGAACTTACAGTGATCCTCCTGCCTCAGCCTCTTGAGTTCTGGGAGTACGGGCGTGCACCACCATGCCCAGCATGCGTGTTTCTAGAATTCATTCATTTATCCCAGGTGATTTCATTTTTCAGTTTCTTTTGTGTATGTGTGTTTTGAGACTGTAGTTTAGACTGGCCTCGAAGTAATGATCCTCCTGTCTCAGCCTGCCAAGTGCTGGGATTATAGATGTGTACCACCACACCTGGCTGTCTTCTGTTTATTTCTGCTCTGATCTTTATTTCCTTCCTTCTGCTAAGTTTCCTGGTTCTTTGAAGTATAACATTAGTTTTGCTTGAGATCTCTGTCCCGTTTTTACATAGGCATTTATTGCTATCAGCTTCCCTATTTGGCCTGCTTTTGTTACATCTCATTGATTTTGGTGTGTTGCATGTTTATTTCAAAGTTTTTAAAAATTTCCCTTTCAATTTCTTCTTTGACTTACTGGTTGCTCGAGAGCATGTTTAATTCCCACACAGTTGTGAGTGCTCCGGGACTCTTCCCATGTTGAAAAGCTACTTAATAGGATTTTAATCTTCTTAAATTTATTGGGCCTTGTTTTTGCAAGTGTTGGACAGAGTTCTGCATATAGCTGTTAGACTCGTCAGAAGCACAGCCTTATTGATTTTCTGTTTAGATCGTCTGTCTAGTGTTGAAAGTGGCTACTGAGTTCTCTTACTGCATGACAGTCTCTTTTCATATCTATTAATGTTTGCCTTGTGTATATCAGTGCCACGATGTTGGCTGCATATAGATTATAGTTATAACTTCATGACGATTTCACACGTTTATCATTGTGTCCTGACTTCTTTTGGTCTCCTTTTACAGTATTTGACTTAAAATGTTTTTTTTCTGATAGGAATATGCTACTCTCATCCTTCCAGTTTCCATTTGCGGGGAATGTCTCTTCCCATCCTTTCATTTTCTAAAGAGAAATGACCATGTGAGGAGAGCATTCTTGTATTTCATGCAAAGATGGTTAAATTTTAAAATTCTCTTTATTTGTAGGATCTGGGGACAAGAGTGATGGATTGAATCTGGAGGATGCACTGCCAGAAAGTTCCTCAGTAAAGCGTGAGTAATGAATCAAACCGTTACAGCCAGCCATGGGAGTTAACCCAGACTACTAACTCAGGATGCGCCTCGAGGGAATCAGTGGCTAGCATGGGTTTCCCTTGCTCGGCTAAAGTGGTCATCAGGAGCTAGATTGCCAGATACACAGTCCTCTGTCCAGGAGGGCCCTGCTGCGGGCAGAGGGGTGTGGTGCGGCATCCCACGAGGGCTCTGTGCTCTGCTTCCTTCAGTGTATCTGGTGGTCAGGAGAGAGTCTGTCTGTCTGTAGTAGATTGTGCCAGCTGTCATAAGGAAACCAGCCACACAGTGCCTGACCTAAGAGCACAGAACCTTGCCCTCTCGCAGCTCAGCAGCCAGCGGCTCTAAGTCTGGTGCAGCAGCGCTGCGCCCCTCGCAGGGCTCTCCAGCAGACCCCTTCCTCTCCAGCGCTGTGCTGCGTCCTGACCACCGTGAACTAAGCAGTGTTGCTTCACCATGGCCATCCACGGTGGTGCTTCTGCCCTGGAGCTGCCCGGCCATGGACCCAGTCCTCTGAAACCATGAGTCAAAGGACACCTCTCCTCCTCAAAGCTGTAGGTGTCGGGCAATCCAGTCACAGTGATGACTTTTATTTTGAGTGTAAAGAGATGCCCCTGTGGGATTTTCAAATAGCTTTGCTGGGAAAGGGATACTATTCACAGACCGGTGGTTGATCCGGAATAAAGGTGTCATTAGCTTGTGGTTCTGAAGTCCAAGATCCAGGTGGTCGCAGACTCAGTGCCTGGTGCGGCCTGCTCCCTGCTTCCTAGCGGGTGCCTTCCATGTGCTCACATGGTATGTGGGGCGCCAGAGCAGCCTGAAGCCTCTTTGCTTGTTTGTTTTGTGACAGGCCTCACTATGTAGCCCAGGCTGGCCTTGAACTCGTGGTAATCCTCCTGTCTCAGCCTCCTGAGTGCTGGAATGATAGGCACGTGCTGCCACACCTGGCTAAATCTTCTTTCTTTCTTTGTTTTTTGCTTTTTGTAGACAGGGTCTCACTTTGTAGTTCAAGCTGGCCTTGAACTAGCTATGTAGCCCACAATGGCCTCAAACACTCAATGATCTTCCTGTCTCAGCCTCCCGAGTGTTAGGATACAGACTCATGCCACTACGCCCAGCAGGGCTTCTGATGCCATAAGGACACTGATGCCATTCATCAGGCAGCGCCCTCATACCTAATCATATCCTAAAGGTCCCATGACTTCATGCTGTCATCATGGGGCTGGGCTTCCACCTCAGAATTCTGGGGAGAGCCAGGCCTTCCAAGCTTAGCACAAAGGGGACCGAGCAGCTCTGTTACCGCTCCGGTTACTGTGCCGTAGAGAGTCCCTCGGAGGAGGACCTTGCCACCAGGAGCACTTGCTGGACAGGGAAGAACTCTGGGCTTGTCATTTTGATACAGGTTCATAGAAATTGGTTTCTTTCTTTGAGGAGCACACTACTTGGACAGCCAACCTGCTCTTCCTATAGTCCTTGATATGTACCTAGACCCGCCTCATCTCAGTGACATAGGGAATCCCATTCAGAGACTCATGGCAAGCAAATCTAGCACTTTCTTTGAAAGTCCATCAGTGCAAGATGATGTTGTGCGGAGAAGAGGCCGAGCCTCCGGGAGCAAGTGCTCCCAGGTCCCCGTAAGGACTGCGCTGTCTCGAGGTGGTCAGTGAAGACCTTCGGAGGAGTCAGACTTGGGCGGAGGCCTTGCCAGGCAGGGCGGGCGGCATGGCGGCAGGAGTAAGACTGAGGGGCTGGCGTAGAACGGAACTGAGAGGCTGAGCGTAAATCTTGTCAGCTGTTAATTTTTTTAAAAGGATAAATGGATGTTTTTACAGTAGCTTAATGTCACATGGTTTCTCTTACATGAGAAAGCCGAAGTATAAATAAATGAAAGAACAAACCAAAAGCTAGGTGGCAGGAGTAGGGAGATAGTTTTGGGTATTTTTGTTGTTTTTTAGTTTTTTTTTTTTGAGACAGGGTCTCGCTGTGTAGCCCAAGCTGGCCTTGAACTTGCAGCAGTCCTCCTACCTCGGCCTCCCAAGTGCTTGCGATTACAGGCGCATGCCACCATGCCTGGTGGGAGATAGACGTTTTGCAAAAGGGTAGAGCCCAAGAGATGAGGGAGTGTGTCCTGTCCCTGCACCAACTCCCCACCCCGTCCTCACCCGTCTAAAGGTGAGTGCCACCTCTAGATTCTGCAGACATGGACTAGAGAAGAAACAGATGTTTTTACCGAAGAGCTGCGTGAATTACCCAGAGCCACTGGTGTGGTCTTCATGTGGCCACGTGTGTAAGGATGCCCACTAAGCACACACGCGGATAGGCTCGCTCTAAGGGCGGGCTCTCTGTGTTAGCCCCTTCCACATATGCTTCTTACTGAAACTGAACTGCAAGGCAGTGTGCAGCCAACTCCAGCATGCTTTTTTCAGTCTGCCTCTTTGAAAACATTAATAAATGCTGCACGCCTGTCATCCCAGCCCTTGGGAGGCTGAGGCAGGAGGATTGCCGTGAGTTTGTGGCTAGCCTGAACTATGTAACGAGACCCTGTCTCAAAAAACCAAAAAGATTATTGAGGTAAAATATATACAATACAAAATTAACCATAATAATACTTTCTAGCCTGGAAGTGTTCTTGTATTTTTGGAAAGAGTTTGCAAATAATTGGTATTTCTTGTACTTTAAACATTTGGTAGAATTTACCAATGAAGTATTTTGGCTCAAAAATTTTAAAGTTTTTTATAGTCAGGTTTTCTGTTTCTTCTTGAGTCAGCTTTATTAGTTTGTGTGTTAATAAGAAGTTACCCATTACAGGCCAAGTATGGTGGCACATGCCTATAATACCAGAACTCAGGAGGCTGACGCAGGAGAATTGTTGTGAGTTTGAGACCAGCCTAGGCTATATAGTGGATTCAAGACCAGTCTGGACTATGTAGAGAGAGCCTATTTCAAAAACACAAAAAAAGTTATCCATTTCATCTGGGTTATTTACTTGATTGGATTATAACTATTAAGGTATACCAAAAAATGAATTATTAAGGTATTCCTTTATAATCCTTTGCATTTAAGTAAGGTTAGTAGTAACATCCACTCTTTCATTCCCAAATTTAATAATCTAGGTCTTCTTTTTTTTTTTTTTTACTTAGTCTGCTAACAGTTCATCCAAGTTACTGATCTCTTAAAATAAATAACTTCTTTAGTTTTGTTGATGTTACAATTATTTTTTTAATTTTTAATTATTTTTTATTCTATTTCATATACTTCTGGGGTAGTCTTTATTTTCTTTCTCTGCTTAACACTTAGTTTGTTTCTTTTTTCATAATTTTTTCCCCTTCTTTTGTTTTCCTAAGTTGATCTTGAACTCCTGGGCTCAAGTGATCTTCCTGCATTGGCCTCCTAAGTAGCTGGGACTGTAAGTGTAGACCAACAGGCCTGACTTTCATTCCTTAATATTAAAAGTTTAGGTTATTGATCTGAGATCTTTCTTTTCCTTTTAAATTTTTATTTACTTATTTTTTAGTGTTGGAAATGAAATCCAGGGTATTGTGCATGCTTGGCAAGCATTCTACCATGAGTTACATTCCTAGCCTTTAAATTTTTTTTATTTTGATAAAAAAGAAAGTAAAACTAAATAAAATTTTCAGACAAGGTCTCAATCTGAAAATTTTATTTCCCAGTCTGATCTTGAACTTGCAGCCCTCCTGCCTCAGCCTCCCAAGTAGCTGGAATTACAAGCACACACCAATTTTATGGCTTAGCGACATTTTCGTGGTACTTGACATTGAACCCGGTGCATGCTTGGCAGTTACTGTACCTACCACTGAGCTATGTTGCCAAGCCCCTATCTCTTTTTTAATGTTGACACTTACAAATATAAATTTTCCTCTGAGGACTACTTGCACTGCAACATAAGTTTTATTCTGTTTTATTTTTATTTTTGTTCATCTCAAAATATTTATAATTTCCCTTGTGATTTCTTCTTTGACTATTTGTTATTCAGGAGTGTGTTCTTTAATTTCCATATAATTGTGAATTTTTTAAGTGCCCTTCTGTTGCTGATTGGTGTTTCTTCCTTTGTAGTTGAAAAATATAATCCGTATGGTTGAAATATATTACATACATTGTGACTTGTTTGTCACTCGCGTGTGGCCTAGGAGGCGTATTCTGCCACTGCTTGGGAAATTGCATAGGTGACTGTTAGGGCTAGCTGGTGTATGGAGTTGTCCAAGTCTTGTACTTCCTTTTTGATCTTCTGATGTTCCTTCTATGTGGGAAAAGAGGGTACTGAAGGCAGCAGCTGTTTTTGTCAGATTAGCTCTCCTCCCTCCCGTTTTGGTGTATTTGCTCCATGTCTTTGGGGCTCTCTTAGTGCATTCACGTTTAAGCTGTCGTATCCCTCTGTTGGGTTGGTCTCTTGCAGTCATTGCATCAGTCTGGCTCTAGTCCCAGTTTTGACGTGAATGCCCATTTCCTTTGATGTTAGTGCAGCTACTGTAGCTCTCCATGGCTGTCATCTGCACTATTTTACGTTTAGATGATTTCAGCTGTGGCTGCTTGCTCCCTGAGCAGTCCATAATTACTGAGTGTTCCTCGCATACTAAGCTAAGTCTGTTTTTCTGTGACTCTGCCATTCCTGAGATCTTTGCTCCTTCTACCTCTTTGTACAGTAGGAAGGCATACAACACAGTCTCGACATGTGTAAAAGGAACGGCAGGTAAACCTGTGCGTGCCATGTAACTCCTGGGATCCATGCCCTTAACTGTAGAGAAATACGGTTGCGCCTCGGTCCTCCTGTTTGCACTGGTGACATAAAGCACTGTTCAGACACCTTCCGTTTCTCAACTGCTCCCAGTCTGGCCTCAGCAGCGTCGCTGGGGAGCCAAGGTCAGGAGCTCTGAGGGCTTGTCACCCACATGGTCATCACCCACGCAGCTGGGCTCGAGCCCTCACTCCACAAAGTCCCAGGACACGTGCAGCTCCACCCCTGTCACTTACTCTTCCATCCTTATCATTCTTAGGGGGTCCCCTGCAGGGCCAGCCCGCGGGGCCCCGAGGACTAGGACAGCGATATTCTGCTCATGACGCAACTTCTGCAAGTCAAACAAGAGCTCCCTTTGCTGTCCACCTCCCGCTTTAGAGATGGGGTCACTTCACCACCACCAGGAAGCCAGGAACAGCCAGAGCTCCAGCAAACCCTGCGGGTAACATAGTCACCCTGGGCAGCGGCCACGTGAGCAACCCCTGGCATTGAGCCCGATGTGAACAAAGCCAGTTGGCACTTCCTCTAGAACACCAGGTTTAACTCGGTAGTGCTGCTGGCCGATCACTGTGGCTGCTGGGCTTTTAATGAAAAGTCCTGCCTGGGACACTTCTAAGAGAAGAATACGCTTGGACTCCTTCTTCTGCAGAATCCTTTCACCTTGTAAACCCGGGGAAGGTGTAATTGGTCGGGCTTTCTGAGGCTCATCAGATGCCTTCTTTGGGAGGAGGGAACACCGGAATGGTGCTTACTTTGCACCATTTGGGTAAGGACCTTGGAATGCAGTGCCTCTTAGGACTCCTTCCTGTAATCGCTGAGCCTTTCTCTGCTGTGATGTCTGACTATTTGGACAGCTTCACTAATGGAAGGACATCCTGGCCTGGGGCTGTCTTGGTTGTGCCCCCATTGGCACCTGATCGCCAGCACCACAGGCATGTGCGAATACCCGCTGTGCGTGAAGATTTCCCCCAGTGGTTTCTTGTAAGAATTCTTTTAGTTTTAGGCCTTATATTTAGGTCTTTGATTCACTTGGGATTATTTTCGTGTATGGTATAAGATAATGGTCCAGTTGTACATTTTCCATATGATGTCCTTTTCCTAGCACCAACTGTTGAAGACTGTCCTTTCTGTATTGCATGGTCTTGGCACCCTAGTTGGGAATCTTTTAAACATATAGACAAGGGTTTCTTTGGGCCTCTTGATTCTATCCTGTTGTGGCATGTGTCTGTTCTTATGCCAGTACCATGCTGTTTTGATAACAATAGCTCTGTGGTGAGTTTTGTGATGAGAAGTGTGAGTCCTCTACCTGCATTCTGTTTTAAGACTGTATTTGACTACTTAGGGTTTCTTGAGGTTCTATATAAATTTTAGGGTGGACATGTCATTTGCTACAAGAAATGACACTGGTATTTTGTTAGATTGCATCCAATCTGCAGATTGCCTTGGGATGTACAGTCATGTGAACAATATTAGGCTTTTAATCCATGAACACGGGATTTGACTGTGTTTTGATAACTGGTGGGGTTTTGAGATACTGTGTTTCCTCCAACTTGTCAGATATATAAGCATACATTATTCCTAGCATCCCACTGTGCTTCTTAGTGGCTGCAGGACTGGGAATGATACTTCATTTCACTCCTCATATCAGTGTTTTGTTACCTCTCCTTTTATATCTCTTGATAAGGCTAGAGGTTTATCAAACTTACACTTTTTCAAAGAACAAGCTTTTTGTTTCATTGCCTTTCTGTTTCGCTTCCCTATTTTCACTTGCACTGATTTCTGCTCTTATATCTGCTTGCTTTGGTTTGGTTTTGTAGTCTGCTGAGTTAGGAACTTGGATTACTGATTTGATACCTTCATCTCTAAGCCTTTATTACTATAAACTTCCCTCTGAGCGCTGCATTAACTGCACTGCACAGAATCCAGTACATTGTAGTTTCGTTTTCACTTAGTTCTATATATTTGTAAAAATCTCCTTTGAGATTGTGACTTTTTTTTAGGATTGTTTCACTTCCAAATGTTTAGAGGCTGACCTTTCTCTTTATTTTCTGTGTATCTAGTTCAAATTCACACGGTCAGAGACAACAGTCTATACCTTCAGTACTTGTAAACTTGTGAGGTTTGTTTCGTAGTGCAGGATATGGGACCCATTGCGGCATTCCGGATGCGTCTGCAGCTCTCTGCGCTGCTGCTGCGTTGGGCGGAGGAACCTGTTATGCCGCTTCAGGCCCTTTTGTGGATTTCACTGTTGTGTCCTTCCGCGTCTGTGCAGAGCTTCGGTCTAGCAGTTCTGCCAACTGCCTGGAGAGAGGAGTGTTGCAGTTCCCAGATAGAACTGTGGGGTTTGTTTCTCTTTCCAACTCTATCAGATTATTTGTTTATGTGTTTGTTTTTAATTTTTTAAGTTTATTTTTATTTTATTTATGGAAAAAAGGTAAAACCAAATTTCATAACAAAATAGGAGAATACTAGTAGTTAATACATTTGATACGTCATGTGTTATCTTTAAAGTAGTTGCTCAGGGTACAAGATATGGGCATAAAATTTTCTCCAGTCGATTATTAGCACAAACCTTCCTTTTTAATGAACTAAGAGTATAACTGACTTGCATTTTTTCCTTTTTCCATACTGTCTTTTGCTCTTTCACCCATCCTGGTTCCTTTTTCCTTTTGAACAAGGTAAATGGATGCACCTTGAGACCATATTCCTAAGTGGAATAAATCAGACCCCCATGTGTAAACACCGCATTGTCTCCCTGGGGTGAGAAACCGAAAGAGTGACTAAGTTGTAAGATATACAGTAGGTACTGTGAGAGGGGAAGAAGTCGTACCAGGCTTTTCTTCATGAGCTGCACTGCGAGGTGTGTGTGTATCTGGGCCAGGGTCGTCTTCCTGGAGGATCATACCTTCTGTCTTTCTCTAGTCTCCCCGGCAGTGAGGGACCCTGCATCTCCCTCAGAGATCAGCTGAGTCATGACTTCCTGTGTTTTTCTAACATTTTCTTGGCAAACTACTTTGTTCTATATGTTTTGATTCACAAAGGACACTGAGGCTCTATCCAAAAAAGATAGACAGTGCATTTGCAATAGCCATGGGCAGCTTAGGGACTCAGATTGTTAATAATGGGAAACCTGTTGAGACTTTTGCTCTGCAGGCTTGCTGTTTCTCATCGGGTGTGTGCGGTATGCAGCCCTGTGACTGGTTGTCCCTTCTGCTGCCTTCAATAGTGGAACTATGGCATGGCCTTCAGAAGGTTAAGTGAAATCACTGGAAAACGTGGCAGATGCCGTGCTGTGTCCCTACCATGAATGAAGTCCATAGTGTCAAAGGTATCTGGCTTTGCAAAGGTCTAATCCTTGCAGTAGTAGCCACACCCACATAAACTGTGTGTCCCTAAGACCCCTCCTTATCCTTCAGGGCACATAGCCTCAGTGTGTCCCTGGGCAGGGCCGTGTGTGACCCAGGCGCCAGGCTGACAGTGTGGAAAGCCCAGCTTGGGGCGCTCAGGGATTGTGCTGGACTCTGGCCCTCCCTTGACTGTGCAGTCACTGCTGCCAGCCTGGGGCTCAAGCCAGCTCCCCATGCACCTGATTACACGTGGAACCAGGTTCTCTCCCTGTCCTTGTCCCTGATGAAAAGTGAGCAGACCTCACCCCCTTTAAACCTTTCCTCCTCTTTGACCTCCTTTTTAGTGTGAGTCTTTGGAGGTCACACATAGGGGCCCCACTCGTGTGCAAAGCAGTTGTCCATCTCATTATTAAGTGTATGCCCCTGCTTTCTTCCCTCCCCTTTCAGAGCGATGGGACCACCGCACCACCACCACAACCAGGAGGCCAGGCACAACCAGGGCCCCCGCGATTCCTGCAGGTAGGTGGCTACCATGGGGGACAGGAGAGGGCATCTTTGGTGTGCTCTCTGGGGCAGCTGCTTGTAACTGAACCCACTGACCGTTTCTTTTGTTTGTGGCCCCTGAAAGATGATGACTTTAGCTTGTATGACGCCTTGGATGAGCGAAATGACCTAGATGGTGGCCAGAAGAAGCCCAGCGCAGGAGGAGGAGGTGAGTCCCGGCTGCTCAGAACCACAGCAGCCCCACAACCCTCTCTGTGGCCTGGCGGAGAACCCTAAAACAGTGTTGCTTGCAGTTTTTTGGTCTTAGTATTGCCAGGGAAAATTCCTAAATAAACCCTCTAGTTTCACTTGCTCTTTGTTGACTTAAAACTCACTGGTTTTGGAGGTCACACAGCTAGGCTCTCAGTAGCTTGGCTGTAGGTGACTCCTGCCATGTGGGTCACAATGGTTACCATTGCCTAGGTTACTCTTCGGGGACTGGAAGCCTGCTTTGGCTGCGGACACTGACTCTTTCCATGGGCCTGCAGATGCCCAGTGGGTCATGGCGGGGATGGGATGAAGGTGTGGCCTCTCTGCCTACATATTGTGTCTGTCTCCTTTGCTGCCTGAGCCTTTGGGTCCTTGCAGCTCCGCATCTAGGCATGCCAATCTACTGACAGCATCTCATTGAGAATTATAATACAGGGTTAACTTGACCGGGACTCACTTAACTAGTCTCTCTCCTCCCCGTTGAGGCTAAAGACACCCACCAGCTGCCACGGCTGGAACCACCAGGCTGTGATGCTGGTCCCAGAAAAGGCATCCACATTCCTCCCCTTTAGCCACTCGGCTCCCTCCCTTGGCTCCCTCTTCTGCATCTGTAACCTGCAGCTCCCTGGAGAAGCCGATTCATGAGCAGGGCTCTCTCCTCCAGTCTTTGGCTACCAAATAAAGCCTTCCTCTCTCCCCAGCACTACTCATCTCTTAGACGTTGGTTTTCCAGGGAATGTGCTTCTAGACCTGGATTCAGTAATGTTAGGATGCCCTGAATTATTGAAGATGTGAAGAGCTTTAGTTTATGTGGGTCATGCCTATCAATATTTATCATCTGAATACTTAAATCTGAAACTTAAAATGAGTAACACTAAAACCATATGCTCCAACAGAAATAGCATATTTTTACGAGAAATGATTATACATGGCACAACAAAAACACAATTTAGTGAGAAGAGTGGCATTATTTTCCATTTTCGCTAATTCTCATAGTATTTGGCTTAGTAGGAGACAGTTGGATTCTTATATTTACTTCTCCATTGAACTGCGATATGTTGTTGTGGTTAAAGTATATTTAAAACTGGTCTATTTTTACTCTTTCAATTAAAATTTCTATACATGCTTACTCCCTAAATCCACCAACTCAGAATTTTGAAACAATAAAACATGAAGCTTCTTGAGAAATGAAATGAACAAAAATGTGACTCTTTCCTTCATAATAGGATTACCTGTTGAATCATTTCATTCCCCTACATTCTATTCCCTCCTCACCATCTAGTCAGTGATCCACTTACTTCTCTCCAGCAATGACTAGCTCAACTTCTGTTTAAATAAAAGATAATAATACATAACATGAAAGGACAGGCTTGATCCCTAATACTAATCTGCTTTATTTTATTTACGTGCTATCAATAAATTTAGGCAGAGCAGCCCCACTGTGAGGAGAGGTACTAATTACCAGGTCTTATAAGACTGAGTCATCATTAGCACAGTTCTTACTGCAGGCAATGCCTATTTTACATATTCCAGTACTAGTAATTCTTGAAACTATTAGCCTGTTTAGCCAATCTGTAACTCCAGCCATTTGATTTTCAGCCAGCGTTATTATTGCCAGACATCCGATTCACCTTACTAGAGGCGCTACATTTGTCTTAACATGTAACCTCCCCACCCCCCACTTTAATAACATTTATCATCCTGGTTTTTCTAACAGTTGTGGAATTGCCGTTGCCCTAATCCAAGCATATGTATTGACTTGGTTAATTAGCTTGTACCTACGTGATAACTCCTAATGACCCACCAGATACATGCATGCCACATAGTTAACCCAAGCCCCTGGCCACTAACAGGGGCACTTTAGGCCCTCCTGCTTATGTCAGCGTAAGTAATATGGTTTCATTTCAGCTCAAATATCCCAGTTCTTCTAGGGTCATTAACAAAACCATTAACAGTATATCAATGATGACATGATGTAGTGTGAGAAAGAACTTTCCAAGGCCACCATATGCTAGTTGTCCAAAAAGGCCTTTGATACAGAATACTCTTATTTGTTGTGTCCTTGGGGCTCTTTCTGAGCTTTCTGTCACTCAGGTCCAGCCCCTGTGCCTGAGCTACAATGATATTGACCTCTTGCAGGCATTGACCCTCAAGCCTAGAAGCCCCACTGCTTAATACATGGGTGCTTTAGCTTCAGGAGTGCCCACTACCTGGGCTCACCACAGTTGGACAGAGGGGAACAGAAAGCACATAATTCAAGCCCTTCTTTCCAATCCTATTTGGAGTTTTACATTTCCCTGAGCCTTAGAATATTCTGAAACAGCATTTATGGCTCAACATGCTTTATGGCAACCAGGTTCCATGGGCTGCATGTAATTATTGACTCTGCATTTCATTCAGTTTGTCTTCTGTATCCATTAAAATCCCGTTTTGCATCTAATCACTTTGGATCTGAAGCGGCTTGCTGCCTGATACACTTCATTGACACTATGAGTGTTGCTCTGTGTCTCAATTTATTGATGAGAGTCTTCTCTCTGTAGTAAGTAGTTCAGTTGACTTCCGGTTAGTTTCAGTAAAATCCGAAGGAGAGCAATAAGCATGTTTATTACTGTATTGACCAATACCATGTCAGTTACTCTAGTCATTACCACTGTATTTGGAGCTTTTACTGTACAGGCGTTTGGGGATAGTGGTTTTGGTGGTGGTCGTGATGATCTTGGTGGTACTGGGGATTGAACCCAGGGCCTCACACTGCCAGCCCAAGCCTTTACTGGATATGGAAAAACCAAGCCCAGTGATGCAGCATTGACCCTGCAGAATCTGCCCATTTTTCATTCTCTATAAAATTCTTCTGTGTCGCCGTCACTTTCTTGCTGTTTGAGCTAGAAACTGCAGTCCTCCGTCCTCTCCCACAAGCATCCCAGACAAGCATCTGACCCAAATACAGCTGGAGCCCTTGTCTTAATCTTTATTTTAGCCCTAGGCCTAGCCTATGAATGGTTCCTAAAATGACTACAGAGTAAAATATGGTAATTAGCTTGTGCTAAAACAAATGATTTTGACTCATTAAATTATGGCCTCCTCATAATGACCAAAGTGACCTCAGTCTACTTAAAGATCATCATAGCTGATACTGCATCTCTCCTAGGCATATTAATTTACAGAGCCCTCCTTGTATCTTCCCTACTATGTCTAGAAGACATAATGCTATCAATATATATTCTTGGGGCTATTACAATTCTAAATCTGCACTATACCCTGTCATTTATAGGACCAATTATTCTGTTGCTATTTGCAGCTTATGAGGCTGCCGTGGGCTTAGCACTACTACTCATAATATCTAACACATGTGGTTCAGACTGTGTGCAAAAAATTTCAGCGTCCTACAGGGCTAAAACTTCTCCCAACAAGTATGTTAATTCTGATTGCATCATACTCCTGAAATTCAGTGATCTGAATCAACACCACTCCGCACAGCCTACTAATCAGCCTGTTGTCTGAGTCAATCGACAGTTATAACCAGCTTCTCACTGACGTTCTTCTCTGCCCCTTTTCTAACCCCAACAACTTGACTTCTCTGCCAGCAACGGTAGGAAGCCAGTATCATCTATACAAAGAGCCAGACACACGGGGAAAACGGCATGTCTCACTATTGATCTCTTTACCAATATTTCTTCTTGTGACATTTATGGCCACAGAGCTAATTACATTTTACATCCTCTTTGAAGCTGCACTTAAACCCACCTCAATCATTATCCCAAGCAGGGGGAATCAAAGAGAATAGTAATAAACACAGCTATAATCTGTGTCCAAAGCACAACCATCACTAATTTTTTTACTTATTATCAAATCTGAGTATTACCAACTACCTGATCCAGTAATCTTTTTTTGTTGCTGTTTTGAGACAGAGTCTTGCTGTGTAGTGCAGGCCATCCTTGAACTCATCATGTAGCCCAGGCTGGCCTCTAACTCTTGGTGATCCTCGTGCCTCAGGCTCCTGAGTGATGGGATTACAGGGGTGCGCCACCACAGCTGGCCCTGATCCAGTAATCTTCCAAGAGTAGCATACGTTAGAGTTTTTGTAGTAAAACTGCCATTACATGGTCTCCACCTGTGATTACTAAAAGCACACGTAAGGCATGCCTCTGTAGCCCGAGCAGCTTTGCTCACGCCACGCCTTAGACCCACTAATAGATCTCAGAGTTACCCATTTGTCTTTTTAAACTCTTTTTTCTGGAGTCTGTTTGTGATAGATACTAATTGCATTCATCTTGAGGAGCGGGTGCATGTTGGTACATTTCCCGTACGATCATTTGAGGCATAGTCATGACAAGCTCCGTCTGCCTTTGCCACGCAGCCCTCGGGTCACTGCTTGCTTACTTGACAGGAAGTCACATGGCACCAGTAGCCCCCACTGTTCCCAGCCAGACCCCAGGAAGTTTCAGGGCCACAGCCCTCACGGTTGCCCCAGGCTTCACATCCTCCGTGTTACTTTGCCTCGCTCTCCACAGCTGACGGACTGCACTCGATGGCAGCATGGGGGCCAGGATGAGCTGGGCTACACAGCGAGCTTCATCCCGATGACTGGCTGCAGAACTCTTGGTGGCCTTGGCGTCATCCCTTGATCTGACCTTGCAGCCCCCTGGCCCTGGCGTCGGGCGTGCTCATCCCAGTGAGCCTTCACTCTGCGTCCCGTTACAGCACAGTGAGGAAGTCTTGTCCCATCAGCAACATCCTGTCCTTCACGCGAGACAACGCCAGGCTGTCTCTGCGTGCTGAATCGTCTGAGGCTGTCTGTACTGTCTAGCTCCAGTGAGACACTGGTTTATGACTCTAGCAACAGGAACTAAAAGCTCCGTATTTACTGGGAAAAAGTGAGCGCGAACTGCCATCTCTGCTTCCACAGCTAATGCTGCGGCTTGCTTACCTTGGAAAGGATAGAAATCATCTGGCGGTTTTGGGAGCCAAAACACAGGTGCAATGCCAAATAAAAGTAATAAATCCATTTTCTTCCTCTTTGTCTTATCACTTCTTATTCTTACTGCACCAATCTCTGTAACCAGTTTACACAACAACAGTCCTTATTGCAAATCCTCAGTCCTCCGTGCTTGCTTACATAGCCTAATTCCCACACTGTCGTTTATACCCTTGGGCCAGTTGCCACTAAGTAATGATCCAAGCCCTCCACCCAAACTTGAGCTCAAGCTAGATTATTTTTTAATTCCATTTATGTCCGTAGCACTGCATGTTACATGGTCAGTCAGAAGTTTCTTCATGCTGTATGTACTCAGACCCAGGCAGTGATCCAACTTTCAATACCTACTAATACTTCTCATCACAAGCTCAACTGATTGTTTTACCCGCCCCCCCCCATTCATTTCAGCTTTTCACTGGACCAGAAGGTACAGGAATCTCATCATTCTTGTTAATTGCTTGATGACATAGCCAGACAGATGATAATACAGCAGCTCTACAAGCAGTCCTTCATAGTCGCATTGGAGATGCCGGATTCCTTCTATTCATACCACAGTTCCTAGTGTGTTTTATTCCACAGGAACTTCAGCAAATGCTTCCTCCACAGCATGAGCCAGGCTCCTCCCGTTAATCAGACCACTCCTGGCAGCAGCTGGTTAATCAGCTCAATTTGTTCGCCACCCCCAACTTCCCTGAGCAGCAGAAAGCCCTACACCGAGCTCAGCATTACTCTACTCCAGCTGGTGTCTGTTTGCTAACTCACTTCTCCCCATCGATACAAAATAATGTTGAAGCAGTAATGATGTGCTTGGGGGCCAGTGCTGCACTCTTTGTAGCTGTTTGCACTCTGACATGAAGCAATAAAAATCACACAGATTTCTCACCTCCAGCCAGCCAGGACTAACACTGGTTACCACTGGCACCAACCAACCACACCTGGCATTTCTACATGTCCACATCCTGTGTCTCCGCTCTGGACCCTTTACTGCACTGCACGCTCTGCAAGGAATGAGATGGCAGGAAGCTAGGAGCCGGCTGGAGGCGATGGCTTTGAGCTTGCCTCCCGCCAGCCAGCAGCTCAGTGCTCACAGCCCGCATGCCGCCGCTTGCAGGCTTCTGCTCTGAGCAGCTCGTCGGGGAGTCAGAAACATGTCACGTACCAACACCATCTCCCCTCCTGCTGAGTATGTACAGCACGAGGATCCTCTTGGTGCCTTTCCGCCACCCCACTCTGCAAAGAGAATCCCCTTCTGATGAACTCAGTCAAACGGCAGCAATTAGCAGCATTTTTGCAGGTTTCTCCAGTAGCATCATTCTGTAAACACTCCTCAAGTAACCCTACCACTTTACCTTCAGTTCTGTGCCCTTATCCTAACTACTCTAGGATTTGCCCTTGCAATACAATTAAACCAAATTGCCGGGTGTGGTGGTGCACGCCTGTAATTCCAGCGCTTGGGAGGCTGAGGCAGGAGAATCACCATGAGTTCAAGGCCAACCTGGATTACATAGGAAACTCTGGCTAGCCTGAACTATTGTACATAGCGAGACCCTGTCTTAAAAAAAACTTAAATCTAATGCCCAACAACCTAGATTTAAATTATCAAAAACTTCAAACGTCTATAAACTTTTGGCATATATTCCACTAATTACTCACCACCTATCACCACATAAAAACTTACTGACTACTCAGAACACAGCATCCACCCTTGTAGGCTTAGTATGGCTGAAAAATAGCTCCCCCCAGTACCTCTGACATTGAAATAATTGCCTCAACTATCACCCCAAGCCAAAAAGCTATAAGCTTTATTTCCTGAAGCCATATTTCCTTTCATTTTATCTCTAATCCTGTCATTATTTCCAGTAATTTAATTTCCCTGAGTAATCACAATCGCAAGAAGATACCTACAAATAATGATCAGCCAGCTACAGCCACTAGTCAAAAACCATAACTGTACGTGGCCACTCTAACAGCATCTTCATGAAGAAAATGAATCCATTCCTCCTCATAAATTACTCAGTCCCCTAGACTGTTGAATGCAATAGTAATTTCCAACTCATCATATTCATCAATCAAAATCTACCAACAATCCCATTAATAGATCTAATAACAAAACACTTAAAATAACCACACTAGAACCCCAGGCCTCAGGATACTTCTCCATAGCTATCATGGTAGCATAATCCAACACCAGTAATATCACTGTAAATAAATTAAAATATCAAACCCAAGGAAGTTTCACGAGAATTTAATACAATAGTACACCCAATCCCATCACTTACAATTAAACCCAGTCCACCATAAATAGGTGAAGGTTTTGAAGAAAAACTTACAAAATTTGTAATATATAAAGTACTTAATAAAAGCACAAAGAATATAGTCATGATTCCCACAAGGAATTTCACCATGACAAGTGACATGAAAAATCATTGTTGTATTTCACCTGTAGCAGTATTAATGACCGACATTCAAAAGACCCCCAATTCAAATCGTCAACCATTTATTTGCTGACTTTCCTGCACTATCAAACATCTCAGCACGATGAAAATCTTGGGCTCCCTGCTATGGTTCTGCTTAATCTTACAAATCGTTAGTGGACTCTCCCTGGCCGTACGCTATGTGGCAGGTACAGCTACCTCTTTCTCATCCACTGTAGACGTTTGCCTGGATGTGAGCTGTGGCTGAGTCATGTTGTCCCCATGCAGATCGAATGTCAGTATTTTTATGTTTATTTGTGCATGTTGGATGAGGCCTTTATTACGGCTCCTACAGTTTTCTAGAAACCTGAATTATTGGAGTTGTACTCCTGTTTTCAGTTATAGCTACAACATTTGTATGTTATGTCCTACCATGAGGACTAATAGCTTGTGTGTGTGTGTGTGTGTGTGTGTGTGTGTGTGTATCAGAGATTGACTCATGGCAGGTGCTTATGGCGCTGAGCTATGTCTCCAGCCCTGACAAACAGCATTTCAAGGAGCTACGATTACTAACCTACTATCAGCTATCGTCTACGTTGGAACTAACCTGGCAGAATGAATCTGAGGCAGATTCTCAGCTGATAAAGCAACTGTAACATAATATTTTGCATTCCACTTTATCATACCATTCATCATTGTAGCCCTTGTAATAATTCACCTATTCTTTCTCCATAAGGCACCATCAGATAACCCATCTTGTATAAATAAACTCAGACTGACAAAACTCCATTCCACTGCTACCACCCAATGAAAGATATCCTAGGCTTTCCGTTCATAACTCTAGCACTACCTAATACAAATCCTATTCTCCCCGACCTTCCAGGTGATCCAGATAACTAACTATATGCCCCCAAACCCCCAAACACTCCCCCCCATTAAACCAGAGTGGTACTTTTATTTGCACATGCAATCCGACGATCACTGCACGGTAAACTCAGACATATTAGCCCTTGTAGTCGAGCCCTTATTCTAGCTGTCATCCCTGTAGTCCACTCATCTGAACAGTGAAGTGTAAGTACCCACCCAGTAAGCCAGGGCCTGTTTTGACTCCTAGTAGCAAATATTACACTTACATGAGTCAGCGGTTAGCCAGTTGGACACCCCTTGGCCAAGTAGCTTCTAATATTTCTTCATTATTCTAATTCTTATACCATTAACAAGTTTGTTAGAAGTATGTCAAATGAGTCCTCACTGTGTGAGCCAATTACTCTGGTCTTGTAAGTGAGAAATGGAGAACCACTGTCCCGAGGGAAATCAAAAGGACCAGCCCAGAACTCCCGTCAGCACCCAAAGCTGCAGTTCTGCTTAACCTGTTCCTGACCCTCCCTCTTTCAGTGTTAAGTGTTATGTAAGTATTGAGAAGATGGTTCATCTTTTACCACACTTCTCACGCCCTGTGTATGTCATGCATTCTGCTCCTTCCCCATCCGTGATGTACTATTTGATGTTTTATCATTTGTGAAACGTGTAACCACCATCAAGACATTTACCCCACGCCTATGCTCATGTACATAAAACTCTTCTATAGGATGTAGCCCTTTTAATTTTCTAGTTCGCATCTCAGTTACTGACCATATGCGTACTCTTAAGTACGTGCCTTTCATCATTACTATTACCTAGGACATACTAGCACTGATCGATCGTATAGAGCACACACAATCCAACCAATCCTTGTCCCTTAGTCTTCTATCTTCGTGAAACCAGCACTTGCCAGGGACGTGGCCCTCTTCTTGCTCCCGGCCCAGGCCGGCTGGAGGGTTCTTTCTTGAAACTCTATTTGGCATCTGGGTCTCACATGAGGGCCGCTCAACCTGAGATGGCCCCCATGTTCCCCTTAAGTAAGACCCTGATGGACTCATGACCGATTGACCCCCAGTCGCATGTAACTCTGGGGTCGCGCATCGGGTGTTCTTTAATTTGGGGGAATGATGTGTCTCAGCATCACTGGCTAACTTGTACCTGGATTCATATTGAATATTGCCTAAAAGCCCTAAGGTATTAATTCATTTTTGTTAAATGTAACAATGCATGACACACATGGGCACACATATGCACACATGTACACATATGTATATGCATAAGTACACATACCCCTATACATATGTACATGCACGTGCCTGTAATTCACTATAAATTATTTCCAGAAACCCCCTACCTCCTTTTTTCAATTTCACATGGACCTGATACACAATTTACTTAATACAAGCAAACCACGCACCATAATATGCATTGATTTACTCTTGCCAGATCTCCAAAACAGGAGGCACACAGTGCAATTGAAAGTCAATTATAAAACCCAACCAATTAAAACTTTAACTGAAACCAAATTTTTACCAAGCCCAGTTTAATTTTATTTATTATTATTATTATTATTTTTGGCCTTTGGAGATGGTCTCATTGTATAGTTTAGGCTGGCCTTGAGCTCACTTTGTAGCCCAGGCTGGTCTCGAACTCGTAACAATCCTCTTGCCTTAGCCTCATGAGTGCTGGGATTAGGCGTGAGCCACCACGCCCGGTTCCACTTTAATTTTAGAAATACAGAAATCTTAAAAAATCCCTAGGATTGCTGAAATGGCAAGCCCTTCCCTTTATTTTCTAGGATCCTAAATTTTCCCTTAGCACCTGCATAGTAATTACATATTGACTCATTTTAAAATTTCTCTACATAATTAAAATTTCAATCTATACCAGATTCTATCCAATTGCTTATTAAGCTAACACTTAAAGATGCATGAATTGTCTTTAGCGTTCCTGAACTAACAAGACCTATTCCCTTGTTTTATGAAATCCAGTTTCTTCCTGCTAATACTTGCATAATAGTTATAAACTAGCCCCATTTCAGAAAGAGTCCCTCTAACCTACTCCCTGGTCATTAAAAACTTCAGTGTATCTGTAAGACTCTATTAGTTGGTGTAGGTTAATGGGTAAAGTAAGGCACTGGAGTGCCTATGTGAGGTTTTCAGCCCTTTCCTCAGTTACTGGTGTAATTACACACGCGCGCACCCACACCCCGCGAGGAGCCCTCTGGATCCCACCGCCCTGCACAGCCCAGCTCTCCTGCTTCCTCGAGAGTCTTCCACTGGTGCGTTAAAAAGTGGGCGGAAACCCTCAGCGTGCAGGCAGCACTCAGTTGCCTGCTTCTGCTCCTCTGCCAGTTAGGCACCTGAGTCTTATGTTGCCCCCAGGGCCCGGGGGCTCAGCTGAGTTTGGCTTCTCTTCTGAGCTTGTCTGGTTCTTGACAAAGTGCATTTCCTTTCCGCTTAGCTTCTTCAAAACCAGCAGGAGAGAGTCAGACAGACAGAGACACAGGGTTGGGGTCAGGGGAGAAAGAGACTCACTCTTTGCTTCTGGTATTTTAGCTTAGGGAAAGCCAAAACTTGCTCTTGTTTTTATTTTTATTTTTTTTGGGGGGGGGGTTGGGAGAGTTTTTGTTTTGTTTTGTTTTGTTTTGTTTGTTTGTTTTTTGAGACAGGATCTTGCTGTGTAGTGCACGCTGGCCTTGAACTCACTATGCATACCAGGCTGGCCTCAAACTCACAGCAGTCCTCCTGCCTCAGCCTCCCAAGTGCTAGAATTGCAGGTATGTACCACCACACTCAACCAAGACTTGCTTTTAAAGGAGTCATCTGAATAAAGAGGCCACCCCACAATAATCTTGCTTTTGATCAATGTGCCTTTTTTCTTTCTTTCTTTCTTTTTTTTTTTTTTGGGGGGGGGGTACTAGGAATTGAGCTGCATAACAAACCTTTTTTATTTGTATTTGTATTTGTATTTTTGAGGTAGGGTCTTACTAAACTGCTCAGGCTGGACTCACATTTGCAGTCCTTCTGCTGCAGTCTCCCCAGTGGTCAGCACCCTTGGCTTAATGCACATGGATTACTTCTGCCAAGTCCCTTCGCCTCTGCTGGGTAATAGAGCCTAATTGAGGTGCATGTCTTACGGGTCAGGTGACACTGACAGGGGACAGCCTCAAGCACCCTGTCACCTTCAGCAAAGAACTGTTTTCTTTCTGATTCTGAGGATGGAGCCCAGGCTGCCCAGCTGTGTTCCCAGCACCCTCGAGGGCCATATTCATGCATAGGGTGTATTGATGACATGTTTTTGTCACTGAAATGCACATACTGTTTTTTTCTAGGGTTTTCGGACAAAGACCTTGAAGACATATTAGGAGGCGATGGCTACAGACCTGATAAAGGTAGGAGTGTCGCTTTGTCCTTATGTGCCTTCTGGTTACAAAGGTGAAGCGAGCCATTCTCTCTGAGCCACTGGGAAAGGAGAGGGTGTCCCCAGGCATGCTGGTGTGCAAGTTATGGGTCCCTTGGGTGCAAAGCCCCACACGTCCCAGCGGCTCCTCAGGCCAGCGGGCTGCCTGCCTGGCGTTCCTTCCCTGCTTGGGACTGGAGCCTGTCTCTCACGCACATGGAGGAGAAATGTGCGTCCTGACAAACATTTGTTTAAGATGGCTTTTAAAATACCTTTGTAGTTTGTAATGCAAGGTGTGATCAAAATACAGGGCGAATGTTCAAATTTTAAAGTTATCACAGTCAAAGCCACATTGCTGAGTCCCCTTCCAAACCAGCCCCCTTGCTTTAAACACACTCATCCCATCCTCCTTGCCATTTCCTGAAGCCATTCTGAAAGTCCTCTTTCGTGAGATTCTTCGCAAGGTGTGATTAGAAATACGGAGAATGCGCTGCCCAGCACCATCCAGCAGAAAGGCAGCTCATAGAGAGGACACAGGGCGCTGTGTCCTCATCCACCTTGTTCACCGGGTCTGGCACCGTGTGACTTCTGGCTCTTCAGCATTGTCAAAATGACCATGAAAAGCAAACGTTTTAAATCCATTCAGGATATGGAGGCAGCCAGGACAGCACAACTAAAGACACTCAGGAAAGAGTGCACCAGAGCTGCTGCAGAAAGTGCCAAGAATGATGGGCTGTGTTCAAAGTGAGGGAGGAAGATTGTGAGGGGGGTTCATGGTGGCATGTCTTTTACTATAATACATTTTTTTAAAAAACGAAATAGTCACCATGTTTTGATCAGATTGCATGGTGTAGGACTCAAAAGAGCTGTGCAGATCGTCCGGGATAGCTCTGGTGGGCCTTCAGCCCAGCTGCCCTGAAGGTTGCATCTTCTGCAAGCTCAGCACATTGTCCACCAGGAAGCCATCGTGCAGTACTACGCACCTCACGCAGAGTCTGTCAGGCTTAGCGCGCACTTACATGTTTGTGTGCGCATGAAAACCGATGAAATGTCATCGCACATGTGCACAGGGATAACCGTCAGCACAGTCGTGGGGCAGAATGGCTCCATTCTCACCAAGAGTGTCCCTCGTGTTGCCCCTGAATACTCACGTCTTCCCCAAGGCACTTGGTTTTTTCTGTCTTTTCGAGACAGAGTTTCACTACATAGTTCAGGCTGGCCTCGAACTCACAGTGATCCTCCCGTCTCAGCCTCCTGAGTGCTGGGATTACAGGTGTGTGCTTCCCAGCTTCCAAGGCACATATTTTGAGTTCTCCAACAACCAGTGATGGGAATGTCTTCACTGTAGTGTACATCACAGCTGACCCGAAGGATGGTGGGGATTATCAGCCAGACACGTTCATGTGGTTAAACAATGTAGTGTTGTGACTTGTGGCCAGAACTTGCACCAGTTGCGGTGACATCTGCGGGCGTGAGCTGTGGCTGTAACTCTGGGCTCTAACCGTGGCGCTCCCAGTAGCCTGAAGCCCCGCAGGCCCGTCTGAGACAGTTGCAGCTGCTCCTTTCGCGTGTGAACCAGGTGTCCTCCATGCAGGTCCAGTGTTCTTGTCCCATCAGAGTGGGCAGTGTCGAATATGCGCTTTGAAATACCTGCCACATGGTGCTGTCTCTAGGAAAAGCCCTGCAAGCCTCGGAACGAGCGAGGCTCACCGTGTCAGGGAAATGTGAGCATTTAAAGGGCAAAGCCAGCAAATTAGCCAGTTCCCCTCGGGTGACAGATGGCATTTCCAGGTGGGAGCTGAGGACAGGATGAAGGGCTGAGGGCTGTGTTGGGCTTTTCTTCATGACAGGACTTGTTTCGATCAAGCGGAAGTGCTAGGAGAGCCTTTATTTAATTAGGCTCATGCTGGAACTTCTCTTGTAAAGAATGAGCAATTGTTAGCTTCAGTTACACCCTCTGCTGTCGTGGGTGTCAGTAACAGAAGAGCCAGGCGTCCGGGCAGAAGGGACAAGCCAGAGGCCGAGGCCTGCTAGTGATTCGCACAGGACAGGACCCTGAGACGTGCACATTTAACAGAATGCAAGGGGAGGCCTCGCCTTTGAACACCTTCCATGTGTCAATGGAAAAAGAATCCAGATGAATGTTTCCCCCACCTTGGGTTGCCCGTCACTGCCCAGGGGACTGTGGCCCATGCATCCAGGCCAGTGTGTCCATGTCTGCCGGCAGGAAAGGGAGGTGTTGGAAGCCAAGGTCTGCGCGTGTTCACGGCTCTGTGGAGCTCACGTTTCCCGAGCGTCACAGCAGGCAGTGGTCGGCGGTGCCAGGTGGGTGCAGCAGCTGCAGTATACTCACCTGCACGCCATCACTGGCTTGGGGCTCAGCTGACCTGTCCCAGTTGCAGAATGGCAAGGCCATGAGCAGGGTGCCAGCCCATAGGTGCCCCATGAGGCCATCTTCCTGTGTGGCGAGCAGGGACAGTCAGCGACCTCCCCATGTCACCTCTTGTGAGGGCCCCAGCTCTGACCCCACCTTCCATGGGAGTCCTGGCTCCCATGACGTGTCACCCGTTCTGTTGGTGCATACTGCAGAGTTCCCGTTGGTAACCTGTCCTGCTTTGAAAAGTGTTACCAGCAGGAGCCCACGTTCGTCCAGCTTCTCCTATCTCGACATTACTCTTGAGGCCAAACCTTGTTTCCCAGTCACCTCCAGCATCCCGTGCCCGCCTGCCCGGTATGGTCACACCACACATTTACAGGAGCGTCCCACTGACCCGTTTGTCACTGCACATTCCATCTAGGGCCTCCCCACCCACCTGCCAGTGTTTTCATTATTCCCTTGCTCATAGATAGTGACATACCGTGCTGTGGGTTTTGACAAAGACTCAAAGTCTCATGTCTCCTGACCAGGCACAGTCTACCTGCTCTGTGCAGCCACTGATGTGCTTCCTGTCTCTGTGCTCCTGCCTTCCCCAGGCCGTATACTGGAATCTTAGAACGTTCACCTTCTTGATGGCTTCTCAGTGATGAGCTTTGCACTGCTGGCTTCATTTTGTCACTGAGCAGTGTCCCCTGTACAGAAGTTCCATGTGTACCCATGGACTGGCCGAAGCATGAATAAACATCACCACACAGGTTTTTATAGTTTTTGTCCCAGCTCACTTAGGTAAATGTCTTAGGTGTGGGATTGCTGGATCACTCAGCAGGTCTGTGCTACCTTGCCAAGCAGCTGTTGAGCTGCCTTCTGCAGTGGCTGCCCTGTCCCACACCCCTGCAGGCAATGAATGGCACTTGCTGTTGTCCATACCTTTGGCAGCAGCTGGTATTGTTAGCTTTTCTAAATTGTAGACTAAGAGATGCACAGTAGTATCTCCTTGTTTTCACTTGCATTTCCTTAATGAGAAGTAATGTTGAGCAAGTGTGTGAATGCATGTGTGCAGGTGTGGGTGTGTGAGCATGTGTGCACATGCAAGCATGTATGTGCACACTTGGGGGCATGTGTGTGCACATGTAAGTATGTATGCACTGTGCACATATCAGATACCTGGCCAAGAACCCCGATCTCCCAAACGAAGGTACACAAAAGCTTAGATAAATCAGACAAGTCATATGATTTTAGGGCTCCAGGAGGATCAAAACCCTCTAGCAGATTTTGAGACTGGGGACTGAGACAAAGAGCTTCTCTGTGTGGCCTGTATTTATTAGGTTTTCACACAAAGAAAGGGGATACTGAGGAAAGTATGGGAACTGAGCAGGACCTTGGGAGTCACTTCAAAGACTTCTCCAAGTAGTAAATTATGCCAACTTAGGAGAACTGTCTTGTCTCCATGATGACATTTATGGTGGAAGTGAGACAGCAGGAGTGAGATACCTGCAGCTACAGTCTGTATCTTCCTAATTGGGTCTGAGCCAGGCTTTGTCAGCGGCGACCTTATCTTGCCCTTTGAGGTATCTCTGGCCTCATCGGCCACTACCAGTCTCAGCCAGGACCAGTGATTCACAGAGGTTCACTTACTATGAATCAGCTCCCATCACCAGACAAGGGGCTAGGCCTGGGACAGACTCACAGATAAACATAGAATGCCAATTGGTTCATTTTAAATCCTGCTCAGAGCCACTTCATAGTGGTCTCCATCAATTCCTCCTTTTTGTTTTTGTAATAAAAGTTGAATCAGAGTAAGTCGTTGGCCCATTCTGGCTCCTCTTTGACAGACTATGAATAGAATAAGGAGAAACACACAGATTACTCCAAACATACCAACATAAAGCCAGAAACGTGCCTTCAGATAGTTGAATGGGTTTAATTGGTCTAAGGCATCAGAAAATTTGTCCCAATCCTGAATTTGTTCATCAAATTTTTGGGTTTGTTGGGACATTGACAACACCTCCTTCTGGAGGGTGTTGATATCCATAATAATATTTTGATGTATAACTCCTTGTACATGTTTCTTTATATCCTCCCAAGGATGCATAGATTTGTTATAAGGCAAGGGAGTTACACAGAAACAAATGGCCTTGTAATGGCACTTTAATCTTTGTAATAGTTGTAGACTCTCTATTTGGTTTCCCATCCATAACACAGAAGTTTCCAGCATGCTAAGCTGTCTCTGTAGTTTGGCATCTACGTTACGTTGTATTTTCCATGCTTCCTCAGTAGTCTTTGTTCAATTATCTATGAAATGAGCTGTTTGTACAGAAGTGTGATGGCCACTGAGGAAACCACCACACTGGAAAATTAGGAGAACCAGAGAAACAGTTCCTGCAATAATTAAACCAAGCTTTCTTTTTGTCCTGTGGGTCAGATGTTTTACTAGTGTATGTAGCAAATGTGACAACGGAGAGTAGGACCATGTTTCAGTGAGGTTAACCGGGGTCCAAACTCCTGGCATTCGACCCATTATTAATAATGTCTGTCCATAAACAGCACCTGGTCTTACACAGTGGTTCAAGGTACAATTTGAGCATTTAAAAGAATTAACATTCCACGAAACAGTTCCATATAAAAATACATAAGTGTTTTAAATCAAATAGAAGACTGGACAGTCATGTAATGTTTTAATTTAAGAATTTCTCTACCATATGATTTAACACTCTTGCCAGTCCATATGCTCCCTTTTATAAATGTTAGGGCCAGTTTTCAGAAAGACTGTTGTATTGGTCCTACTTGTACACCATGGATTAAGCATTTAAGCATGGCATAGGGGTAGTGAGCCCCAAGCCAGTCCAATTTACAGGTTGCACAGGTAGGGATTGTTTAGTAACATTATCTGACTATGTCCAAGTTAGGATCTGCATGGGTCTGTAGTTTTTACCCTGCCAATGATTTCTCCCCATGGGCTCCAATCAATAAACTCGTGTTGTCCTGTTTTTCCTTTGATTCCTGCCTCAGCCTGACAAGCGGCCCGAGGCCAAACAGCATCTTCATGTATTTTTTTAAAAAAATAATTACAGAACAAATAGGTATCGTTGGCTTTCCCAGGGTGATAACAACCAGTTGCTGTAAAGTGTGTCCCACCCAAGTTTGTGGGCAAGCAACATAGCAGTGTTTTGATTGAATTTTAACATCTTCAACACATAATGGAAAGAAAAAATGTGAAGTATAATTAATAATTGCCTTGTCTGGCATACCAGTAGGGATGACCGGGCCTGGAATGGCATCTAACTTAGGGCCAGTCATGTCTGGTTCATGATAAATCTCAGGTGGAGATCTGGGGTCTAAGTAACGGTGGATTAGGGACATAAGTCCAATATTTACTCCTGAGACAGGTGTTATACATGCAGATACTGCCAGCAGAGCCATTAAAGCAACCAAAAGATTCTCAAGTTGGTGGAATTCCCCTTCTGGTAACTATTTCTCTAGCCTCATGAATCGTTGCTTGGATGTTGTTCCACTGGATCACTCTCCTCTCTCCTGTTCTCTCTGGGGAGTTGGAGGTGGATTCTCCAGCTGATTGGCAGGTCTCTGGGAGCAAGCCTAGTCAGACAGGCTCATCCTCTGGAGGGCCCAGATCAGTGGAGCCATCATACAGGACTATCTCTGGCATTGGCCGTGTCTCCTGCCAGGGTCATATATTCCTGGACAGCAGCCACCTCATGGACCTATCACCTGTTAAGATACAAGCATAACCTCGTCCCCGTGTTATTAGTTGTACTGGTCCTTCCCATTTTTCTGTGTAGATGTTTTACCAAAGCACTCGAGCTCTACGGTGGACATCATCATTGGATGCTGACCAGTGAAGTTCTGCAGGGGTTAATTTATTGTCTGCAGCTAGATTTAAAAAATTTAATGTAAAAGTAGCTAAATGTAACTGCTTGTGGGGGTAACTGTATTATCCCTTTTTGTTCACTTAATTGAGTTTTAAGAGATAGATGTGCTCTGTCCTTGAGGGCTATAAGGAATTCCTGTAATGTGTTTAATATGCCATAGTTGAAAGGATTGTAATGGTTTGCTTATGTATGAAGGCCCACTGTCAGTTTTTATGGTGCATGGAATACCCCTAGAAACAAATGGTGACAAACAATGTCGTTGAACATGGCCAAGTTTTTTCCTGTGTGGCGTTGCATGAATTAAATGAGAATACATATCAATAGAGACAGGAATATATTGTAGCTTGCCAAACGAAGAAAAATGTGTAGCATCCGGTTTAAGCCTCTGAGGTTACTGACCTCTGGTGGCACTGGCCTAGGAACCTTTTGACGTGTAGGACTCGACATAACAATTTGCCTTGCTTGAAACCTGGGCAATTGAAATTCTTTAATTAGAGCCTTACTATTATGATGACGGTATGAATAAGATTGTCTAGCCACATCAAATGGTGTAATAAAAGCAACTAGTGAATTAGCTTGTTGATTTCTATATGTTAAAAATCCAGGTAAATTAGAGTGAAACCTTAAGTGGCCAATATAAAAGGGAGCTGTTTGATTATGAATTGCATTTTGTAGCCTGAGAAATAAATTAAATATAGGTGGATCTAGAGTCGACCATAGGGTGGCGCTCTTGAGCCACTAAGGTAAACTGCATAGGCTGAGTCACTAATTATATTAATAAGTTTGTAATTAAATTATTGTATGGTGGATAGAATAGCAGTGATCTCAGACCTTTGCACAGGAAGTCCTAGAGTCTCTGTTACCTGTTGATAATCCTTACTCCAAGTTGTAGAGTTGCCCTTTGATGAGCCATCAGTAAACTAAACTGTTGCATCAGGAATAGGTTCAATTTTAGTAAGTTTTGCATAATGCACGAATGCTTGAGAAAAAATTGAAAGGATCACTGGGAAAATGGTTATCAGTTTGTCCTATGAGATCTATAAAGGCTACTTGCCAATATAGAGTTTGTGGTAGCAGGGTCAAATACTGACTTTAATCAATAGGCAGTACGATTGTAGCAAGATCAATAACAAGGAATTGTTTAGACCTCATCCTTCCTATGCTAAGAACCTTGGCAGTTTGTTCTAAGTACAGCTGTAAGGTTTTGATTAACTGATTAGAAGGATAAAATCACTCAATAGAATAAATTTATCGTAAGTCACTCAATAGAATAAATTTGTTTATCATAATATTGCCCTATGAGACCTATAGGAGAATGAGGAGTATTTAAAATGTAAAGAATAAGAAGATAATTTATTTTTATTCTAAAAACTTGACATTATTATAACATTTTTTCAACTAAAGCTAGTTCTTTTTGAGCCTCAGTAGATAAACTATGAGGGGATGGGATCAGTAGCTGGATCTCCCTGTAGAGTGTAAGTGTTTTAATTGATGAATAGCAATGCCCAATTTTGGCCTGATCCAATTTATATCTCCTAATGATTTTTGAAAGTCATTTAGAGTTTTTAAATGATCTTGATGCATCTGTAGCTTTTGTGGCTTTATTGCCTTGTCAGTCACTTGTGTTCCCAGGTAATAGTAAGGGCTGGACAGTTGTACTTTGTCCAGAGCAATGCAGAGACCAAAAGATATTAAGTCTTGTTTAGTTTCTGCAAGCAAATCATACGGTTGTTCTTTCATTGGAGCTGCCAGCGGGATGTCGTTCATATAATGAATAACATATGAGGAAGGATAAGCTCGTCTAACTCTGTAAGGTTTGTGGCATGAAAAGCTGACACAAAGTTGGATTATTTCACATTCCTTGGGGTAATGTGACTCATTGATATCACTGCACTGGCTCTTTAAACTAGACACAGAAAAAGCAAAATGTGGCCTATCTGCAAGGAAAAGAGGAACGTTAAAAACAATTATGATGAGAGGCCAATCTCTGGGAACTGCAGTTGGATTTGGATATCCTGGTTGCAGTGCCCCCATAGGAAGTAAACAGGCATTTACAGCTCTTAAATCTTGTAATAACCTCCTTTTGCCTGACTTTTTCAGAATAACAAAGACAGGAGTATTCCAAGGGCTAACTGAGCTTTCTAAATGTCCTAGCTGTAATCGTTCCTCAACTAATTTGTGGAATTGAGTTAACTTCTCCTTGTTAAGGGGCCATTGATCTACCCAGACAGGCTCCTCAGTTTTCCATTGCAAAGGCAGAGCTGTTGTGGGGGGAGAAGTATCAACGGCCCTTGTCAAAAAACCTGTTGATAGCCAATACCATGTCTGTAGTTTTTAGGTGTAATCTTAACAGGCTCTTCGATTCCCTGGAAGTTTTTTCCTAGTCCTTTGTCTCTTTGATGTCCCACCTTAATCATCATTTGTTTAATTTCTGAATTAGAACTTGTTTGTTTAGTTTTGAAATCAGAATCACTAGTCAACGCTAGTTTTTTTGTGACAAATCTCTTCCCCACAAATTGACCAGACTAGGTGCCACATATGATAAAAAGAAACCCTTTTGTTGGTCTGGCCCCTCATAAGGCAAGGGTGAAGCACTTTGTAAGATGTGCTGAGGGGTTCCCAGCCCGATAAGAGACGTAGGAGCCCTTTGTGTCAGCCACATGGCAGGCCACTGTTCCTAAGGCAGTTCCAGACACATCCGTGCCAGTGCCTATCAGACCTTTAAAGCATTTTCCATTAATCTTTATAAAGCACATAAGCCTGTTTTTAGCCACTTCCTGTGTAAAATAAATTTCTCTTTTGGTAGTATTGTTCTCAGGGTCTTGCTCCCTCACAAGCTATCTGTATTTAACAAAAGAAGGCTTCTATAGAGGTAACAAAATCAACTGTGCCACAGTCTCCCTGTTCAAAAACCCAGAGATCCATAGCACATGCAAGAACTTGTGTCTTGTTCCAACAATCACCATCGATCACACTAGGCACAATAGTTATTCCGTTTGTATTCAGATCAGCCTTTTCCAGTACAAGACCGACTGTTCCTTCAGGTGGGGGACCCCAAATTTCTGTGGGAATTTGGGTAGGTTGGTCATCTCTGATAAGCGTGACTTTGCAATCTGCAGAAATAGCTCATCCCGCACTTAGTATTGTTCCCCTGCTGAGTGAACTGACATCTCTCCGGGGAGCCGCCTTAGAGGCTGGCGTGTTTGTAGCGGGTAAAGCAGACTGACATTTTGACTCACAGGTTGTACTTCCTCTGTTGTTTAGCTGGCCTGAGGAAAGGCCCTCGTCTCGATTTTTGGCAAAGGTGTACCATCCTTACGGAATTTAGCATGACAGTATTGGGCCCAATGCCTCCCTTTTTGGCATCTCAGACAGAGGCCAGGTGCAGGACCTGAGTCCTCCACACCAGAGGCATTTTTCCCTTGACTTGCGGCAGCTGCAGCATCTGTCCTATTAGATCCAGCAAAACCCTGCAGTTTTTTCTAACATGGCCCATTTTCCCACAATTAAAGCATTTTACATTACTCCCTTTTGCATTTGCAAAATCAGCCATAACCTGAGCCATCATAGTTGTCCTATAGAATTCAGTTCCAATATCTTGACAAGCTCGAATATATGTTGTGAAATCATTAGTTGATTTTACAGGATTTAAGGCTTGTTTGCAGTCCCAATTGGTGGTTTCATACACTAATTGTAGAGTTAAAATGTCTGCAGCTTCTCTGTTTGAAACCTGTCTGCAAATGGCTTCTTGTAACTTAGCCACAAATTGAGTAAAGGGCTCCCTGGGTCCTTGGAGACTGTGTGAAAAGGACTACCCAGGAGCCCCGTCCTATGGAGTCGTTGCCCATGCCCTTTTTACTAAATCTACCAAATGTGGATGCAGCGCGTCAGGACGTTCGGTCTGTTCCCTAAGGGACACACACATTCCCATCCCAGAAAGCATTTCCTCATTGATTGCTGGATGCGGATGGGGACCTGTTCTGTTTCTGTGAGCCTGCTCCGAAATGAGAGATTTTAGCTTTACATCAAAATGAAGGAATCGAGCAGGAGACAGCCATGTTTGTGCCCGATGTTTGATATCATAAGGTGTCAATTGATATGTATCCAAAACATTTTGTAAGAGTCCCATAGTAAATGGACTTTGGACTCTATTGTTAAGCACACTTTGAGATTTTCTAGTAGTTGTATTTCAAAAGGCATATGAATATAATACTCTTAGTCATTAGCATGTCATTAAGCAGGGGCGTCAGTGTTTTCCCCTTTTGTGGCCTCTTCTCCCCTTAAAATCTGCACGTGTCTGGGCAGCGCCGTACAGGACGTTCTTGGCCAAGGCTCCGGCTCCTGCTGAGGGGTCCCTCTGAGGACTGTTTGGGCGGCAGGCGCCTCAGCTGGGAGCCCTTTTTATTTCTTCTATGTCCAAATCAGAAGCTATTGACTGCAAGCTCTCTAACAGACTTAAAACCAAACGAACTAGAATTCCAAGTTGAGAATGTCTCAGAAACAATCTGAACAGACGTCGCCAGCGAATATAAAATAACAAAATGCAAAACTGCAGTGGGGTCGGTCAGGTGAGTGACAGCGCCGGCCGGCCGAGCGTCTGCGAGGCCTTGCCTTCGCGGTTGGAGGCGGGCGTGGGACACCGGATCCCGAGGGCTGCCTGGCGCTGAGAGCGCTCTTCTTTAGACCTCTTCCTGTCCTCTGCAGCGCCACAGCATGTGAGGAAACGGGGGTCCGAGCTGTGGGGACGAGACCCTTGGTTCTGGACCGTGCAGTGTGAGGGACCACAGCTCCCCGGATCCCCAGCTCCGTCCCTGCGGCACACACCCAGATTTCCTCCGGGACAAGAGAGTAGGGGCCCCCTGTAGACTGTCACCTGTCAGACCTGAGGACAGAGCAGTGAGGGCCACCTCCTCTGGGGCCTCCTTTTTCAGCTCCGTTTGACTTGCTAACTGTGGGTCCCTTGGAGCAAGGCTTTTCTTCTCAATGTATTTTTGAAAGGTAGTTTTATTTTGTGCTTCTCTTGCCACTTTCTTTAAGCTAATGAAAACACATCTTTGAAATACCTGGAGCCCTAGCTGGGTCTTGCGGGGAGCCCAGCACACTCCCAAATGTCCCCCAGCCCTTCATCACCTCCCCCGCGCTGCCGGGGAGAGCCACCCTGCTGTCACAGCCGAGGAAGTCTGTGTCCTGGCAGCCGGGTGCGCGGCACGCTGCCCTTGTCCGAGGCGTCCACTCCGGGCTTCCGCACAGCCGCGCTCGGCTGCCCCTGCCAGCATTCCTCAGCCCGGGCACCCGCAGAGGTGAGGCCACTGAGGCTGGAAGCCCAGGCCCAGCAGCCACAGTGTCCCCACTTGGCAGTGACACCCGGAGCAGAGGAGCCAGAAAACCACGCCCAGTGGCAGTTGGATGTCACTGCATGCTTCCCAGAGAATGAGCCGTGTTTCCTGGGCGCCCACCTCTCCCAGGGAGGCCCTCCCCCCATTTTTATAGTGGTGGCACTTATTGCAGCTGCCGGGCCTTAGGCGTGGTGGTCCAGAGTCCCCGCCCCGGGGCCTGCTGGGAGCTGACAGACCTCGCATGTTGAAAACGTCCCCAAAGTGATAGGACAGACACTTGCTCATTGCCTCAGCGTCTAGGAGAGTCACCACAGTGCTCTTGAGTACGTTCCTAGGGTCCTATGTCTACACAGAGCCATATGGGGGTGACCAAGCGACACGGTGTCAGTGTGTGATCACAACCGTGGTGACCACTGCCGCCCAGGGCCACTCACGGAAAGGTGGGCTCGCAAAGACACCCACCCGATTCTGATCCCCCGGACCTGTCACCTGGGGACCTCTTCCCCCGAGTTGGAGAGATCATGGGAGGAAACGCTGTAAAGTCGGTTCAGGGCTGTGGATTTAGCTCAGTGGTGTAAGCACCTGCCTGGCAAGTGCAAGGTTGTGAGTTCGGTTCAGGACACTGGGGCAGCCACGACAGCACAGTGAAAGACCCTGTTAGAGTCGCACTGACTCAGTTAAACTACAAAGAGTATGCTACAACCTTTCACAGCGGTTCTATTCAGCCCTACTCTGGAGTATCTCCACCGGGTCTGCGCTGCTGGTGACAAACACTGTCGCGCCGCCAGAGTCCCAGTGGGCAGAGGCGGTGGCCAGGCTGGGCGGAGACGGCTCCCGGTGCTTTCTGCGGCTGGGGTTCTCTGGGTGCATTTTTCGTTCTGCACCCATATTTACTCCCACGCCGGCTGATGAGCCTCGGCTGCCTTCCGCTTCCTAGCTGCTGAGCACGGCGCTGCCCAGGACGCTGCTCCCGGCCCGGCCCGGCGCTGCAGGTGCGGGCACAGACTGGGCGTTGGCCACACCCGCTTGGGCCCCTGGCTGGGGCATCACAGTCACGCTGCTTCTGGTCTCTCTGCTTCTTCTGATAAAGCGCCTCAAGGGGTGCCGCTGGTGACCCTCGGTGGCCCCAGCAGCTGGAGGACACCATCCGATGGCCAGCAGCACTGCAGGCGGCGCCTCCTCCCTCCCCCGGCCCCCTCCAGTGTGCACTCTGCCCAGGTGTGTCACTCTCCAGATGATGTCCTTTGAAACTGTGACAGAACTCACATGTCCCTTTTTTTGGAGCTGTGCTTTCTGTGCTGAAGCTTGGCTTTTGAGACGAGCTTCTCCTTTCGGGGTTTCCGGCTTCAGGACGGCGTTTACAATCGGAATGCAAACACGTCCTGAAACGGCTTCTTGTGCTTTCGTCGTGTTCTTTTATTTGGGCATTCATATCTAAGGACCGCACTGCTGGAGACCAGCGACTTGTCACTCGTGTCCCACAGTGGAGAGGAGGAGGTGGTGCCCCTATCAGGAAGCAGGGTGCAGAGCCGGCCTCAGGACCCTTGCCCACACCCGGAGAGTGCTAGCCCGCCGTCCCAGGTCCTGGGGACACCAGCTGCCTGCT